>CAUYTI010011822.1:0-43929 GCA_963575145.1 Galago senegalensis
ACAGGCGCCCGCCACAACGCCTGGCTATTTTTTGGTTGCAGCCATCATTGTTGTTTGGTGGGTCCGGGCTGGGGATTCGAACCCGCCACCTTAGGTGTACGTGGCTGGCGCCTTAGCCAGTTGAGCTATAGGCGCCGAGCCTGAAGCAAAACTTTCAAACTGCATTATAGGTCTGGAGTCTGCCACACATCACAGGACACGTGGCATCGGCCATTTCCTGAAACCTTGAACTCGAGGAACTGTAGGCTTTTCTCGGTGGTGAGCAGTCCTCTCTGCACCTGCTGTCCTTGTGGCACCTGGGCTGTTGCTGCCATGGAAAGTCACACAATGGTGTGAGTGACATCTTTGCAATTGGCCGGGACACTGTGGGGCATGGGGCTGCTGGGACAGGGCTCCTCTCAGCTTCTAGAAAGCGGCCTCCCTCTGTCCCTGCAGGGATCGCCACACATTCTTACCATTCTCAGACTTCCACACTCTCACAGTGGGTGTCTAACTCAGACTTCCCCACCCCCACAGTGGGTGTCTAACCTCGGCTTGGAATTTTCAGAGAAAACAGAAATAACCTGGACAAAACCCTCAACTTGGCAGATCATTTTCCCACTGCCTGGGCTCGTGTCAGAGAAGTGACTCTTCTTGCTCTCGAGGACGCACTCACCCTGCTGCTTGTCATCACTCCATCGGCTCTGGGTCATCTTCTCTCTCTTGTGTCTCTTCAACCTTTTGTTGCCACTATCTTAGAAAGTCAAGAAAAACTCTGTCAGCCTTCAGTGTTATGTCTCTCCCTCAGTTTCTCTCTCTTTTTTTTTTCAGTTTTTGGCCAGGGCTAGGTTTGAACCTGCCACTTCTGGCATATGGGGCTGGCATCCTATTCCTTTGAGCCACAGGCACCACCCATCTCTCCCTCAGTCTCTTCTCTCTCTCTGCCAGTCTCTTCCCCGCTGTTTATCCCAAGGCTTCTAGATGCAAAACCACAGGCGTCATGGCACCATGGCAGTGGGGCTGGCCGCTCTGCACTCACTCGGTGAACTCACAGAGCATGGCCTTTGTGCCAGCATGCTGGGGTGGCTCCTGGAGGACAGGAAAGAACAAGTGCACCCCACTCCCAGAAATCTCCAACCCGCTGGCGCGATCGCGCGGGTGTAAGCAGTGACACCGCAGTGTCCGTGTGCCACACTCCCAGAAATCTCCTCACCCGCTGGTGTGATCGCACGGGTGTAAGCAGTGACAGCGCAGAGTCCATGTGCCACACTCCCAGAAATCTCCCACCCACTGGCGTGATCGCACGGGTGTAAGCAGTGACACCGCAGAGTCCGAGCCATCTATACACCTGGGGGTGCGGCTGCAGGGTGGGACTGGGACACACAGAGGCAGGGTTTCTTTCTGTTTATTTCAGGTTGATATGGGGGTGCATACGGTTATATTGTTTGCTTTTGTAGGGTTGAAGTCTGGCTTGTAGCTGTGTGTACCCCCACACAGCATGTCCCCTGCCTCTCACTGAATTTAACTGAGACCTCCTCTCACGCGAGACGTGGTTGTTGATCTGCCGGTTCTGACTGACCACCGAGTATTTCAGTGCCTGTTTTCCGTTCTTATGACACTGCACTGAGGAGCATGTGCTCAGATCCATCCGGGCATTTCTGAAGGAATGGCTGCTCTCTTCCTCAGAGGTGACCATGCAGGAGGGCCGTGGGGGTGCAGGGGTACCAGACTGCAGCTCAGCCACACGCCTGATGTGGGGTCTCTGTGTGAGGGTAGACCCTGTGGGAAGGCGCCCTGCCCCGCCAGGCAGCATGGGGGTTTTCCTTGAGCTGTGTCTGCCACAGACAGTAGGATGGGCCCTCCTAGGTGGAGAGAGGGATAGACAGCCCCCTGGGGAGGGGCTGAGAGAGCAGGGCTGACCCACTCAGGGGCCAGGTAGTAGGAAAGAGAGATGGGAGGATGCCATGTGCCTGCCGGGTGGACCTGGCTGGGGGAGGCAAGGATGGGCTTCAGAGGTCCCCACTACAGGCCACAGAGAGGACGTTCACACAGATGTTGAGCAAGGCCCTCTTGACTTTGGTCAGAAGTTGTTGGAATGGGGCATTTTGAGGGGAAGGAGCCCTTTCTAGGACCCCGGGGGAGGGAGAGTGAGGGGATGAGCCTTGGGATTGGAGAGAGGGAACAGGCCTGAGCACCCAGGGTGAGACCAGCCAGACCGTGCAGTGAGTAAGAGGCCCCAGAGGGGTAAGGGGGGTGTTGGGATGGCACAGGGCTCTGCCCTATCTTCCCAGGTTTTGTTTTGCAGAGTGCTGACTCTACGTTATTTATCACCCTGGTTTCTTCCTAAAGCAGCTGCTGTACAATGGAGGGGCAGGTGAGAGCTGGGAGGGCAGAGGCACGGGGGCGAGGGCCCCCACCTCCTGGCCGCCTGTGGCCTCTGTCCCAGCCGGCTGGCGTGGGTGTGTTTCTCAATCCGGCCTTTTGTCCTTCTCCTTTGCTGGCAGGTCTCCCGGAGCCTGGCAGGGCGGTGATTGACAGTCCTAGCTTTGTGTGTGGCTGTTCTACCTTTTTCTGGTTTCCTAGGTATTCTGGGAGGAAATTGGAGGTGTCTGAGTCGGGCATTGTTCCACGGACAACTGTCCCAGTCCTGGAACAACCTCTGCTTGATGTGACTGCTTCAGGGAGCAAATAACTTGTGGAAGACAAGGAGGGGCAGAGGGCGTGTGTCCCAGGCTGTGTGCTGGGTGCGTGCACCACACGTGTGTGCATGGCGGCGCAGTGCTTGGGAAAGCATGGAATTCAGTGGCGTCTGGTCTGAGTTTTGTCATCTGTGTGACCTTTGTCATTCTTTGACCACTTTGAACTTCATTCTCATCAGCTGGAGAATGAGTTTAATAAACTGCCAGTCCCGGGTTTCTACGGGGAGTGATCATCACGTGGTTAAGGGTTTGTTTCAGCAGGTAATGACGACAAGATGATATCCAATCAGGGAGAAAGCCCCCAAACAAACCAATAAAATACATTATTGTAATATAAAAATATTCTTCATGTGATACATGGATTTACACGTAGTATAAAAAAGAAACTCTGAAATTCTTTCCAAATTAAAGCTATTTCTCTGATTTTGTAGTTACATTTTAAAAATGGATCGTAATCAGCTATGATTATTGACACAGGAAAGAAACGTGCTGCTGAAACTCATTTAAAAGTTGACAAAGTGATGACACAGTGCGTCAATACTCTGGAGTGTGAGTTCACTACCAACGCCTACTCACTGCATGTCCCCCTTCTAAGTTTTCCTTACCCCTCACAGCCAAAGGCAGGGTGGTGGTCAAGGCCCAGGGTCCCGGTCCAGCCCAGGAAACTGGAAACTGGAGATTCCTCCCAGCTTCTGCCCCTGGATTCATCCTGCTGCATGTGCCGTCCACGAGACCATCCTGTGGCTCTGGGTGATGGACAGGTGACCAGACAGGATGGACTGGTCAACACGAACTCCTTGCCATTGTTGGAAGTGCTTGTTCACATCTGTGCCGTGTTGGGATTAGTGTAGAGGCCAGTCAGGACCTCGGTAAAGGTGTCCAGGAGACGTGGCATTGCCCTGGTCTCTTGTCTTTTGGGAGGCCAGGTAGATTCTACTTGGTGGTTGACTCTAAGCCCAGAAGAGCAAATAAACTGAGATGGTGAACTGCAATGGAACTCAAGTGCTATCAGTTTCGGCAAACACTCAAGACATAATTCCTCTTTCCCAGCTTCTCTGCCCCTTTCACCAAGTGAGACATCAGAGGAGGACTGAGGGTCTCTGTGATGTGCACCATTATGGTGTCCTCAGTTGTGGCTGAAGATCTAACTAGGCTGCAGCTGCTGAAACGGGTAAAGACAACTCTCCTCAGGGAAGGCTGCTCAGGACCCTTCCCTCTGCTGTGATCATGACAACCAGCCTGGTCTGGAGCCTAACGGGACGTGCTCTGCAGGGCTGAGCACTTGGCGTTAGCGTGGCAATCATTTTCAATCACTTTAGCAATCCATGTTTTCTAGTTAATGGTGTGCCGTCAGAGCGCTTCCCATCCAGGATTCTGACCTGGCCCTCAAGCCCTGTTACCGGGGCTCCCTCTTCCCTCTCTTCCCTCTCGCCCTTTTGCTCCACACCTCTGCTTCCTAAGTCCAGCAAAGCTCGCACTGTGGGCCCTGCAGCTGCACTTTGGTGCTGTGTACTGGTTCCTTCCCAGAAAGAGCTCCCTTTCCAGGACCTAAAGTCCCATTCTGTCTTCAAATTCCAGTCCTTCAGGGATGGACACTGCTCAGAGGTCACCTTGTTTTTTCTTTCAGAATTACATGGCATTTGCCTCTATCTTTTTTATGGCACTGACAGTTTTATAGCCGAGGATCCTTATTTGTGGGTGTGCTTTGGCATTCCTTCTAGACCGTAAACTACCGAGGACACACGGCCTTGTCCTGATCATATTTCATACCTTGAGCCATCCTCACACAGTCCGCCCACCGCAGGTGCTCAGGAGCACTTGTACGGCTGTTCCCAGTTACTCTGCGGCCTTCCGTCTGGCTTTGGCTCTTGTGTTTAGGCCGCATCTGTGTCCACGTGATGCTGTCAGTGCAACAGCGATGGCAGCGGCAACTACGGGTCAGACACGAGTTTTCTTTTAGTTTCCATCTAAAAGATCTGAAGGGAAATTAGGTCATAGAATGTGTAAAACTAATTCATTCATAAACAGGCATTTAGGGTGCCCCTGCTGTGTCCTGCTACATGAATGTGCCTTCCCAGCCTCTCCGAAAACTGCTGCCCTCACTAAGCTTACACTTGGGCTGGAGAGGACAGATAAAACACTGCAGATGTGGCACGGACGTCACACAGTAGGTCAGAATATGTGAGTGTTGTATGAACAGGAGCAGAAAGCCACATTCGAGGGCCACCGAGTGTCCTGGGCGTGGCGAGTCTGAAATTTTAAATAGTGTGGCCAGGATGAATCTTACGGAGACAGTCAGCCAATACACATGAGCAGAGTTCACAGTTAATGTCACAATTTTTCACAGGTACAAACGAAAGAGAATTCCTATGTGGATTGTAATTTATAAACAAGCTTTGTGTAGGTTTTAAACATGATTGAACTATGTGTAGTATTTTTATTTAGCTCTACATTATAACTCTCCTAGACATAATGAAGAAATTAATTGAATCACAGGGCAGAGTTTTTAGTGTAAGGAGATTTACACACCCACACTAATGACTTTGAACTTATCGTCATTGTCAACCAAAGATTAGAGTATGTACTATTCACCCAATATGCATATTTGAATACTTTATTTATTGTAGTCGTCTTTCTTGTTCCTTATCTAACCCATCTGGATGTTATTTCTCTGTTCTGCGTTCACTAATTTCCTCTTTGACTTACCCTGTTACCTTTGCCTGTCGGCTTTGTAGTGTCTGACTGATGTGTTAAGAAATAACATTTATTATATTTGTGCTGCATGGTCGGCACGGCCCTGTAGTTAACAGCACGTCAGAAATTATTTTGAAAACAAATATATTAGAAACTATGTAAAGGTGTCTAACAGTTTCTTATAGTGGCTCAAGATCACTATTTTTCATTGCAAGTTTTATTTAAATAACTGTAGATATACCTGTAATTTTAAGAGCTAGAACAACAGATACCGTATACTCCCTAACCAAGTTCCCCCCATAGCGACATTCCGTAAAGCTAGCGTACAACGTCACAGTGAGGAAGTTGGCATGGACACCATCCACAATCTCACTGGGACTTCCCAGCTGCACTGTACTCCTGTGTGGGGTGTGCTAAGTTCTGTCCACACTGTCACCCATGTGGGCTCGTGTGTCCATCCTCAGAATCAAGGGACTGAACAAGTCTTCACGTTCGTCCCGCCCATCCTACTGCCTAACTCCTGGGGACCTAAATGGAGCTGCCATTTCTGAACTGTTATCTTAAAAATGTTATAAAATTAGAATCACACTGTATGCAACCTTTGGAATTGGACATTTTTTTTTTTTTTTTTACTCAGGATAATTTTTCTGGAGAGTCATCCCAGTTGTTGCATCAATAATTTCTTCCTTTTTATTTTTGAATGGTGTTCCTTCACCTGTGACGCGACTCCAGAAAACACCTGCACTGAGCCCTCAGACATGCTTCCCTCCCCTGAGGTCCTGGCTGCCCCGTTCAGCCCTGAGAGGCCCCAGGGACTCTGCCTTCTGCCCTCTGCGTCCCCTCTCCCTGCTCGTCCTCTCCCTCTGCCCATCACCATCACTGCTCTGTTTGGTCTTAGGTCTCATCCATTGGCAGGTGAATGGTACCACTAAGTCTCAAGTAGTGTCCTCCACCTCTAGGTTCCATCTCCCTGTCCATCACCGCCAGATCAGATTCCCTGAAATGCAGCTCTGGTCCACGGTCAAAGCCTCACTTTATCCCATCTTCTCACGCTGTTGTTCAGCCCGCTCGCTCCTGCCCTGGTGACGTCTCCATGCTCCCTGGTCAGGTGCACCCCGGGTCCTCTCAGCCTTATGTGCTTGTGCCCACAATCCGCCCCTCCTCCCACCCAACAGCGACATTCATTTTTATCTAAGGAACACCTTGGGGCCATTAGTTAGGTGAGACACACGTCTAAGCAGTTTGTAAATACTAATGTGTTCCATTCTCACAACATTCCAATCCCATGTTACTCCCACCTGACAGAGACCACCAATGGGAAGAGAGGTGCTGTGACATGGCCAGGCCTACGCCATCACCGGCAATCATAGTGTGGTAGAATACTGCACCGTAGCTCATCACTTTTGTAAAAAATGAGAATTATCCCCTAAAACTATAATAAAAACAGGGGATGAAAGGTAGAAAAATAGATTAACTGCAAATCCCTAGAAAAAAGGACAGGAGCATGTCCATCAAAGTTTGATAATAGTGGAACTGAAATCTTGTCCTCTAAAAGGGGCCTCACTGGATTTGGGGCAGGGCCATTGATCAGGTTTTCCTCCAGATTGATGATGTAACAAAAAAGTCTTTGGCCTTTTAACAGACCTTACAAGTCAGGCCTTGGTGTCTCCTCTGTTTCATAAAGCTTAAATATACTAAATGTGTTAAGAAAAAATGTCACCTTGCCTTGTACTCCAGATCCCAGGAGCGTTGCGGGGATTATCAGGACAGTAGTGCCGGGGGAACTCAGCTGGGGTGGAGAACCAGAGAACCTGAGTTAAATCCATGTCCTCAAACTGACCAGCTCTGTGCATGGTGATGTCGCCTGTAAAATAGGGGTGGTGACAGCAGCTACGTCATCAGGAACAGGGGAGTGCTGGTGAGGTCACACAGGTAAGACAGCACTTGGTAGGCACAAGCACTTACAAATGCTGGAGACCTTCAATCCATGACATTCAGTGACAGGAATGAAATTGCTCTGCAAAATAAAAAACATGAAGCCACCAATCTTTGCTTGCAGTCTTACAGGGGTACGTGAAGTCATCACTGCTGCTGCTAATGCTTGCCCGACTGGTGTACTTACAGTTTCTTTTCAAAAAATATTACGAAGCATATTCTTTTCGACTTTTAATGTTGTAATAGGAGTCCACTGAATTGGACTGTTCATTGTCTTTACCATAATTATCATGAGCCTTCAAGAAAGAATCTAGAGATTTCTGAGTCCCGAGGACAGAACGTGAGGCCAGTTATTTTGGGATTTTATTCTTGTTGTTCTTACCTGGTGTGGCCAGGGGCAGTGACTTCACTTTTGTTTTAGAAGACAATCGTGAAAGAATTTTTTCTAATAGAATATGTTATTTTTAACATGAAGAAACTGATAGGAGATCTGGCTCAGACCTCGCTCTTCAAATGATGTTTGAAGTTCAGCTCACTCAGCAACTGCTCCCTGAGAGCCTGCCACGTGCCTGGCACGGGGTAAATGAGACTCGGCCTTGACTGTGGGATGCTCATATTCTGGAGGAGAATCAGATTTATGAACAGCTGATTTCCAAAAAGCAGGGAAGCACATGTGGGCCTCAGCATGGGGGGCCCAGGAGGAGCTCTCCACTGTCTCTCAGGGGCATTTCAATGTGGAACCTTCCCTCCAGGGGTCCCCTGTCAGTCTCTGCCCCTGTTCATCTGACTGCCACCCCAATCTAATGCACCTTAGAGACAGCGGGCCTGGCTTTCAGAGGGTCACATGCCCTGCCTGAGGTCACCAAGCCACCAGCAGCAGCCCAGGCGTCCTTACATTTAGCAGCATGGTGATGGTGGAGATGTCGGGATTTTAAAAAAGTTACAGTTCTTAGTATTTAAGGAGCTCTGAAGCTTCTGATTTAATTTAAGCAATAAAATTATGTTAATGTTTCCTCATTTATTTAGTAGATACTTGTTAAATTTCTCTAACGTGACAAGCGTTTTCCCTAGGTCCTGGATCAGAGGAGGCAACCATGGGCTAAGTAGAGATTGCTGAAGGAGACCAGCCACCCAGCAGGCTGTTGGTCCCCACTGTGCCCTCCTGCTGTGATTGTGTGGAAGGAATTCACTTGTTTATTTCCTTTGAGGAATGAGAGAGTCCAGGATTAGCTTCTCCAGGAGTCCACATAAAGAATCCACAGGGTAGAGCTTAGGGGTGGGCCACAGTCAGGGCCATATGTAGAGGTGAGCAGGAAGAGTGGGCAGCTAGGCATTAAACCTGGGACCAGAGCTGGACACCTGTCTGTAAGTAACACGGCAGACTGGGTGCTGTGGCCCTGGGAAGCCTGAGTGTCCTCTCCACACCCCAGAGGGGTTTGTGAGAAGCAGGGAGCAGCTGAAACACCAGCAATCAGGGTGACTGTCCATTCACACTCTGCTACACTATGTACACTCTCACTGTCCTTGGGTCCCCTTTATCAAGACCGTGATTATAGGACTCTCGCCATTTGCCATTTCCCCTGTATGGCTGTTGTTGGTGTGTAAGCAGTTAAGAAATAGACTTTCTTTCTCAACATTCGCTGATGTGGAAATTTGAGAATCTGAGCCGGGGGCTCTGCCGTGCCCAGGTCATTGAAGAGCGCACAGTGGGACACAAGGTTACTGTGCCCAGGTGGAGCCATCAGCTCGCCTGCAAACCCAGCTCCAGCTGGCAGGGAAGCTGCCCCTCCAGACAGGGAAACGAAATCCCCCGAGACTAGTTAAGTGAAAACACATTTCATTGACTTGGGGTTTTGTTACGAAATAGGCAAATGTGCGTGGTTTCCAGGCCAACGTTGTTCAAACGACTGAGGTCCTGACCAAGTTGGCAGTTCTTTCTCGATGCCTGTTAGTTCCACTGGAATTAGCAGTTCCATTAAAACTCAAAGAGAGACTTGTGAGCGAGCCAGGATCCTGAGCAAACTAGGTCCCCTAGAAAGTTGCCCTGCAACGTTGGGTGTCCGTCCAAAGCCCAGTGGCCTTTGCCTGGCAGGAGATTGCTCCACGGACGTGGTGCAATGCGGAGCCGTGTGAGGGGCGGCCGGGGTCCCTCTGCTCGCGGCTGCACCACCCTCCTTTATTAGTCTCCTGTCTATGAAGATACAATGGCCACGTCATCACACCGGTTTCAAAGGTGTGCGCTCCAGTGGTAGCATATTCACAAGCTGGGCAACCGTCTTCATGACCCCACTCCAGAACTTTACCACCCTGGATAGAAACCCCATCGCACGAGTGCCGGGCCCCGTTTCCTTCCCGGGAACGGTGAACCTGCTGCCCATCCTGACGCTTTGGGCTTCTGGACACTTCACAGATGCAGGACCGACACCCCATGGCCTTTCCTGACTGGCTTCGTTCACCTAAGCCAACGTTTCCGGGTCGCTCTGTGTGGCAGCAGGTGTCAGAGCCTTGTCCCTTGGTCATGTTGAGTACGCCCAGTGCAGACAGGCATGTTTTGTTCCCTCGTTCCTTAAGTATTAAAAAGAATTGTAAATTCTGTGTGTCTGTGTGTTAATGTGTGTGTGGACCTCTGTGTGTAGACGTGGTGTTGGGTGGTGTGTGCTGTGTGTGTGTAGATGTGTATGAGCCTGTGGGATCTGTGTGTATGTGGGGAGATGTATGGTGTGTATGTGTGAGCGTGTAGTGTGTGTGTGGTGAGTTTGAGTGTGTGGGATGTATGTGATATGTGTAAACATATGGGGTGTGTCTGGTGCCTGTGGTATGTGTGGTGTGTGTGCATGTGGGTTGTGTGGGTGAGTATGTGGGGTATGTGTGTGGTGTGTGTGTGTGTGAGCGTCTGTGGTGTGTGTGTCTGTGGTGTGTGCGTTGTGTGTGGGGTGTGTGTGAGCGTCTGTGGTGTGTGTGGTGTGTGGTGTGTGTGTCTGTGGTGTGTGTGTTGTGTTGTGTGTGGTGTGTGTGTGTGAGTGTCTGTGGTGTGTGTGTCTGTGGTGTGTGTGTTGTGTGTGGTGTGTGTGTCTGTGGTGTGTGTGTTGTGGTGTGTGTGTGTGTGAGCGTCTGTGGTGTGTGTGGTGTGTGTGTGTGTGAGCGAGCGTCTGTGGTGTGTGTGGTGTGTGGTGTGTGTGTCTGTGGTGTGTCTGGTGTGTGTGTGTGTGTGTGAGCGTCTGTGGTGTGTGTGTGTGGGGGTATATGTGAGCGTCTGTGGTGTGTGTGTGTGGGGGGTATATGTGAGCGTCTGTGGTGTGTGTGGGGGGGTGTGTCTGTGTGTCATGTGTGCGAGTGTGTGGGTGTGGGTGTGAGAAGCAGCTCTCTTGCGTCTCCCCCAGCAGTGTGGAGGGCCTGGTGTCTTTTTTCTCCTTCCCTGTGGGCCCAAGCTGCTTTGGGCCCTCAGTGACATGTGTAGGGACAAGCGTCACCATGTGTCCGAGTTGGCACCACAGCAGGGCAGGGCCTTCAAGCTGTGCAGTGACGGCACAGGGTTGGAGTGGTCTGTGTAGCAACTGGAATGTTGCTGGTGGGTGTCCAAGAGACAAGGTCACTGTTTGTGTCCGGCTCACATCATCACTGGGGACGGCTGCCAGGCGAGGGTCCTCCGCTGCATGGACAAAGGAAACACGCTCTTCCCCGTCTCGGGTGGTGGCCACAGCCCACAGCTCCCGGGGAGCAGGGGCTGTGATCCTCAGCTGTGTCAGGCTCTGGGAGGAGGTCCTCAGCCGTGGCTGCGGCCGTCTTTGAAGTCCACCAGGAATGTCTCTGGCTCTGAATAGCGTTCTCCTCCTTCCAGGGCTATGCTCACTTGTTTTTTCTATAGAAACAAAAATAGTAACCAGGCGTGTCTCCAAGGATGCCTGAACGAGGAAACCCAGGAGATCCAGCACGGAATTGTCTTTTTTTCAATTGCCTTATACTAAATGGAGAACGTGCTGATGAGCCCATCATGGTTGAGGTCTGACTTTTGTTGACCTGAGATTTCCAGGACTGGCTAAAACCTACTTCAGAACGACATGGGAAGGAGAAGTTCTCCATGTTCCGGGAACGGCGGATTTGGGCTGCCCTGGTGAGCAAACGAAGACGCTGCCAACTGCTGCTTGGCCTCAGATGGCCTTGCGAAGGCTCTTTCTGGCATGATTTGGAATTGGAAGTTCCCACTTAATTTCTGAATTTATTTTGTGATAATTGGCTTTGGGAAGGTCACTGGAGGTTGAGTCTGGCCTGTCACAGAGGCTCCAGACTGAGCCAGAGGTATACATGTGGAGCTTGTGAGCCCCTGAGACCCCCACCTCCTCGGAATAGAGAAGGAGTGAAAAACCCAGGGCACGATTGGCTGATCCCTCGACAGTGGCAGGTGCACTGCTAGGCCACCGTGTCCCACCCATGCCCAGAGCAGGATTGGGCGCCTCTGCGAGGGGCAGGTGGGCTCATCCGGGCCGGGCAGCCTTTCCCTGGGCTGTGAGGAAGGATCAGGGAGCATTTGAATGTCTGTTTGAGACCAGTCCTCAGGGAACTTTCCCAGACTATTTTATGGCACCAGCACGGGTTGGGCAAATGCACAGGCTGGAGAAGCACTGACACAGTGTGACGGCCCTCCAGGACCTCAGCCTGTGAGCACCCCTCCAGGCTGTTGTCATGTCCTAGCAGTGTGCCCCATGGCAGGGTGCGCAGGATGGGGTCCTATCTGTGCAGGCAGTGTCCTGGCACTCAGGCACACCCTGCCTTTGCTACCTGATTGCTGTTCTTAGTAGAAATTAGGGGAGTGATCTAAAATCAGACTCTTCTCCAGGACAGGACAGGAGGAGTTCCCCTTCTGCCTTAAATCATCTACCCGGCCTGTCCCACCCGGCCATAGGCAGAGACAGAGATGGGGTGCCCAAGGCCTCCTAGGAAGGGAGGTGGGGGAGGGGTCTCCTGTAGCTGGCTGCAGATCTTGTGTGTAATTAAAATTTGAATTACAACCTTTCATGCAAAAGCCCTAAAAACCTGTGTCCAAGTACTTCATCTGCGACCAGCAGGGTCTAATTTTGCCTGACACTTTAAGCCATTTGGAAAACTATCAAAAAAAGAAAAAGGGGCTTATGTTTCTCACGCGGCAGAGGGGCTCAGGTAACTGAGGGGGTACCCTCCGTGAGTGCAGAGACGTCTTTATAAGGAAAGTAGCCCAAATGGGGACTACTTTTACCTATGTGTTTTCAGATAAATAGCCATTTTTCTTTAAAAACTGCTGTCTGTCCCTGTTCTTTCTAAAGCAAGCACCCGCCGAGACATTTATCCCATCATCATACCTCTGGTTGGAAACAACTATATTTTTGACTCGATGGATTTCTCTCTTCACTGTTCAGAAGGGGCTCCTCTATTCCCAAATGCACAATTCTAGCTTCAAAGTGAATACCTAGCAATCAACACCAAATAAGGAGAAAACCTTCACAAAGCCTCAGCTTGTAAGGGGGCCTAATCAGGTTTCAGAAACTCTAGCAAACAGGCATTCCTAACATAGTCCAGGCTGCTTTTACCTCCGGGCACTTAGCAACGTGCAGCCTTTGAATTTGCTTAAAACTATTAAGAAGTAATTAAGTAGTTCCAGGGTCTTTTTCAGTCTGTCTGAGGTGGGGAGGTGGGGGATGAAAGGCGACAAGCCCCACAGCACAGCCTGCCTTCCTCTTCGCCGACCTTGCACGCTAATAAATTCATCCTGTATTTTTCTGCTACTGCCAATTTACGGCCTACAGGAAACTAATCTTGTACAATAACTACCTTCCTGGACTTAGTTCCTAAATAGAGCCAAGTGGATCTGGTGGCGGAAGCGCTCCCCGGCAGTCCTGAGCAACAGCGCTGAGCTCAGCAAGAGCTGACGGGGGCTCTGCGCCCTCCTTGTCTCTGGCAATGTAATTAGGTTCTTGTTTTCAGCTGCCCTGCACTTAAGGACAGAAAATAAAAAGCAATCCTGTGTACAACGTCTACAGCAATGATTTCAACTTCAAACCGAAGAACAAGATGTGTATTTGAAACATGCCAGATATCCAGATATTGAGACTTTAGGGAGTGAAACACACCCAGGCAATCAACATTTCCCTGGAGTTTCTGCTAAGAAATAGGTATCTGCCCTGTGATTTTTAGCAACATTCACTGAGAAGACATTTTCATGTTTTAAAGACATTTGAAAGACATTACAATTTTTTGTAATGAGCTAACTAAAGAATTGTAGGTCAGACATAGAAGAATTATCGGCTGGGGGTGGGGGGAGGGAATGAGAGCCTGGATACAAACCCGGGAACATTTATTAGCACTTGTTTATAGCAAGGTTGACACAGGCATGGGGAAAAGCAGGGGCTGCTGCTAACACTCAGGATAGCCTGTGTGCATCTTCTCAGACCCTCACAGATGGTACAGCACGGTGCTGGGAAAACTCAGTCTGTCCTTTAAAGAAACCGAAAGTGTTTAATCTTTGATAAGCGCCTGGCTCCTCAGGTTGCCTGCCCCGCTGACCTGAGGACTCCATGTTGACATTGATCAGTCCCTTGTGAACCAGCTGCTTCCTGTGCTAATGTAGAGTGTTGTTCTAGAACTGCACGGAAGTGGCCAGTGGAAGGGGAATGGAGTCTCTGCAGAAAGGAGGGAGACAGCGCCCCATCCAGAGCCCAGGGTGAAGATGGAGGGAGAAGGAGAGAGACCCCCCTGCGGAGCTTCTAAACCCCAAAGGCAGGTCCCCCACTAGGCGACCTACATCGGAGCATGTGGGGCTCGGCTCAGGCTTCTGGGTTTCCCCAGAAATTCTAGGGGCTGGGCAGGGATGGCTGTTACATATCTGAGATAACCTGTGGCCTTTGGAGGTGACACAGAGGAACCCAACACTGGGATGTGAAGCCACCCGGAAGGCCGGCCTCTCCTAGTCATGGACACATCTTTCCAACTCTGGGTTGTATATCCCCAGCTACAAAGTGTAACCCTGTGGAGATTAGGGCTTACAAATGTAAGTCAATAAAAATACCTACTAACATTGCGGATGCCATAATTTTTTTTTCTTTCTTTTTTTGAGACAGTTTCACTTTGTTGCCCTCGGTAGAGGGCCGTGGTGTCACAACTCACAGCAACCTCCAGCTCTTGGGCTTAGGTGATTCTCTTGTCTCAGCCTCCCGAGTAGCTGGGACTACAGGCACCCACCATAACGCCTGGCTATTTTTTTCTTGCAGTTTGACTGTGGCCGGGTTTGAACCTGCCACCCTCAGTATATGGGGCCATCTTACTCACTGAGCCACAGGTGCCGCCAGCCATAGATGTTTTTTAAAAACTTTACAATGGTGAGTACCCATGTTATTATTATTGTCATTATTAATATCAACGAGACAGGAGTCTGATTCAAACGGCCCCTTGGGGGGATGGGCAGTGCGGGGTAGGTCTGCAGTGAGTGAGCCAGGTCAGGGTGAGTGCAAAGGGCTCCTGAGAGTCCGGTGACATCACTTTGTTCCTAATTTGACGAACTGTCAACCTTCCTCACTCTCCTACAAGTCACCAGGACTGAAATGATTATACCTGTGTTACATAGCACTTTCCAGTGGGGATTCCTTTTATATTGCTTGTCTGCTTTAAAAATTCGAGCTCAAACACGAAGTGAGAAGAAGCAAAGGCAGGAAGCGCTGTGTGTATCTGGGCAGGGCCGTGTGCATCTGGGCAGCTCTGTGTGCATCTGGGCAGGGCCGTGTGCATCTGGGCAGCTCTGTGTGCATCTGGGCAGGGCCGTGTGCATCTGGGCAGCTCTGTGTGCATCTGGGCAGGGCCGTGTGCAGTTGGGCAGCTCTGTGTGCATCTGGGCAGGGCCGTGTGCATCTGGGCAGCTCTGTGTGCATCTGGGCAGCGCCGTGTGCAGTTGGGCAGCACCGTGTGCATCTGGGCAGGGCCGTGTGCAGTTGGGCAGCACCGTGTGCAGTTGGGCAGTGCTGTGTACATTGGGCTGCTCCACGGGTGGGACCAGCGCAGGAGGCAGAGCAAAGCTCAGGAGGGGCACAGGGGGTTCCAGAGCAAGAGCAGCTGCAGTGCAGATCATGCATTTGGGGCCAGCTGCTCTGATTTTAGCTGTTCACTTCCTGGCCTGACACTTGTGGTGACAACGCGTCTTTGGGTGGATCAAAGGGCCCCATGTGTGGAGGCTCCACGCCGGCCACTGCATGTGTTCTCTAGGTAGGACTCAGTTCCCCCTGGTTTTCTCTGCAGTACCAGGCATTCAGTGGTCACCTGGGCAGCATGGAGGAGAAATGAATCATTGGGTGAACAAACAAAGGTAAGGTCCGGCCTCACCTGGGCCCACGAGCTCCCTCCTGTCCCATATGCCTCAGCATCCCCCTGCTGCAGGGAGGGTGGTAGCTGGGGCTCTGCTCAGCTGGACTGCACAGGGGCAGCAGAATATTAGCATCTAGGTTAAGAACAGGTGGACTGGTTGTTTACCAGCATGAGGCCAGGCAGGGGGCTGCCTCCCCTGCAGATGCCAACCTCCCCCATCATGGTAACACTTGCTGCGCCAATTTGAGACATGGTCCCTGAAATGATCTTTGAGAATGTCCTGCACATAGTCATTATCTGAACATTAGAAAAGTCTCAAACAAGAGTGAGGCTGCGTGGTCCCAGGCTTGGTGACCCTGAACCCTTAACCATGAGCTTATTGGACAGGGATCTGGGTGGCAGGACACCTGCTGGAGTGGCCCTTCAAAAGTTGCTCTAAATCAGTGATTTCCAGCCCCTGTGCCAAGACCACCTTAGTGTGCCCTGAGAGGATCTTAGGTGTGCTGCGAAAATGTTAAAGACTATTACTTAAATTACTTTCAAAAGACGTTCAAAGCACAGCAAGTGGTTTTTTACTCTTCTTTTTTGATCAAGATAATTTAAGTGTGCCTGCAAGTTTAACTACAGGTTCAAGTGCCCTGTGAGATTAAAAAACGCCGAAAAACACCACAGTAAATCACAGAAAGGATGTTGGAGAGCCTGGACAGAGGAAAGAACACCTCTGTTCCCAGAAAGGGGGAAAGGACTGCACAGAAGCTCACGGCACATATGCGATGGAGGCTCAGACTTTTTCCACTGATTTGGGTCCCTTAAAAAATAAGTTGTATTTGAGTGTGTTTGTACTGCTTTTGCTACAAAATTATGCCATTGTAAGGGTGGTGCTGATGGATGTGAGCCCTTACAGAGTACCAGGAGACAGGATGGGGCTGGGGCCTGAGTGCAGGTGTGCAGTGGGCTGAGAATTGCCATGACTGTGCTCCTGCCCAGTGCTCCCTTGTCTCAGGCTGCTCCTTGGTGAGACAGGCAATAACTGTGTCCTCTTCATGGGATTATTGTCGTGAACACCCACAAGGCAGTGACCTTAGCCAAGTTATTTAGCCTTCTGAGCATAACACTTTCGTCTCCCACGTGAAATACTAATCCTACTCACTCTGTGGGACTGATGGGGTGGTTGCATGGGATGGTGAGAATAACCATCAGCTTCGGGGTTGTTCTTGGCCCCGAGATTCTCTAGTCTCTTCTCATCATGCGTTCACTTGACTAAATTTCAAGAACAAAGATTACTGGACACCCTCCTGCCCCCCTGCCCCACCCCAGGAGAGACAGTCTTTCCCAGGTTGGCAGCTGACATGAGATCACTGTTGGTCCCACTGTCCTTTAATCAGGACACTGGCAAACTTACAGGGGTGTTCACCATGGTGCAGAGGAGCATGTGACCTGCAAACCATCCAGGCCACAGATCCAGAAAAGCCCTACGTGGGTCCAGAGGCTGCCACGGTGTTTGGGGATTTATTTTCACCCGAAGTTTTAGCCTCTCTTCACACATACTGGTAACAGCTATAAAAAGGCTGAAATGTTTATTTTTTTAAACACCTACCAACCACTTACAAAAGTGTGCACTTTTTAACCCTAGATGCTTTGAGGATGAACTGCCCTCCTGGTGCCTGATGGGCCCAGACACTTCCCTGCTTATTCTCCACGTGCGCGATTACTCTCCTCTGTAATTACGGTGGAGAGAGCGGAGTCCGGGATTAACACTGAGCCGGGCATGTTGCCTGATCTTGGACTCGGTTCACAGTGGCCTCAGAAGTGCCCTTTAAAACACAGGATCCACTTCGAAGCCGCAGGTTGTCATGTCTCCTCAATCTCCTTTTGACCTTCGTGGCCTTGACATTGAAGGTTACAGGCCAGTTAGTAATTACTAAGTATGACAGGTTAGGCCACTTTCAAACCACGCACACAGCCTGCTCTTCAACCCACCACTGTTCCCTTTGTTTGTATCGTGTTTTGGTCAGGGGATCATGGCCCGTCCTCAGCCTCACTTACCCCCACACTCAGCTGTTTTCTCAGCTGTTTCCCAGGGAGAGCTGGGTCCACCCAAGGAGAACGGGCCTTGACACCATGGTCTGGGCACTCAGGGTGGGTCACGCAGTGGGCAGAGCACATGACACATGTGTGGACATACACATGGCACATTTATGGCTGTGTTTCTTTCTAGAAACATCCTTTTATGTGGAAACCTGTGAGTTCACGCCAATATCTCCAGTCAAATCCAGCACCACAGGGCTCATTCAGCCTCACTTTCCCCCTCTCTGAGTTTGTGACTCCCGTCCCCTCCATGTGCCACCCCTACATTTTCTATCACCCCTGCCACTCTCACCTTCCAAGACCCCCATACTCTGATTCCATGTGTTTCCCAAGGCCAGCACCCCACGTGGGTGTCCTCCCCCTCTTTGGCTGTGTGACGTCTGTCTAGTCCATTCCCTAGTGACAGCCCCTTACCCTGCCCTTCCTGTTAGTGCCCTCACCTGCTCACACAGACACTCAGCTCTGGCCCCCACCCCCATTTTGCTGAGAGCCTGCTACATCCGTTCAGCCCCACTCAACCTAGACTGCTCAGGCTTCAGGTCCCAGGGCCCCCCATCCCCCATCCAATTTTCATCCCACTGGGCCTCTGACTTCACAGCCCAGCCCTGTGCACCCCCCAGCCCCAGCACAGGTTCCAGAAAACCTTGCTGGATCCCATTCTTGCTCAGAGCTCCTCTTAGTGGGAAATTAATTTTGTTTGGAATCATATGGTGTCTTTAGGGTTGAACTGTTCAGGAATACCTGGAAAAAAAACTAACAGAGCTATCTTGTACAACACATTCAATAAAAATTCCCAGGTGAGCTCCAGGAATTAGTGGGCATGAGAGTAAAGAAAGACCCTTCTCACTTGGGTCTGTAAATCAATCAGCAAGGCCTCTGGCTGTGAAAATGAGCATGTGTGCATGTGTGCGAGTGAGTGCATGTATGTACATGTGTGTACATGTGTGCGAGTGAGTGCATGTGTGTGCATGTGTGTGCATGTGTGCATGTGTGCGAGTGAGTGCATGTGTGTGCATGTGTGTACATGTGTGCAAGTGAGTGTATGTGTGTGCATGTGTGTCCATGTGTGCGAGTGAGTGCATGTGTGTACATGTGTGTGCATGTGTGCGAGTGAGTGCATGTGTGTACATGTGTGCGAGTGAGTGCATGTGTGTACATGTGTGTACATGTGTGCGAGTGAGTGCATGTGTGTGCATGTGTGTACACGTGTGTGCATGTGTACATGTGTGTGCATGTGTGCGAGTGAGTGCACGTGTGTACATGTGTGTGCATGTGTGCGAGTGAGTGCATGTGTGTACATGTGTGCGAGTGAGTGCATGTATGTACATGTGTGTACATGTGTGCGAGTGAGTGCATGTGTGTGCATGTGTGTACATGTGTGCGAGTGAGTGCACGTGTGTACATGTGTGTGCATGTGTGTATGTGTGTGCATGTGTGCAGTGTACTGTGAATCAGTACTTGGGCACTTTCTGGCAAGAAGTCCATGGCAGTGCCCCAGCTGGGAGCTTCATTTACATGTTCTGACATTAGCCAGACTGCTGGTATGTGGAGCCCTGTGGCTTCTTCCTCTCTTCTGTCCTAGGGGTGGGCTTTGCAATCCTGCCTGGCCAGAGGAAGGTAGTGGGGTCAGCTCTCACTCCAGCGTGGCCAGGGCCCTGGCTGGTATGTGCAAGATTTCCCACATAGTCCTCAGAGACAAGCTTTGTTTAAAGGCTGGAGCCGCTGCACTTACTCTGGGTGGGTTTGCCTTTGCTAAACATGTAAATATGGAGGTCCTTATTTACCTGTTTACAATAAGGTGACCAGATTTTAACACTGGTAAAGTGGGACACCATTGATGGGGGGTGGGGGGTGGTGGAGGGGTGGTGTGTTCTTAATTAAAAATTTGGTCTATGTGGAGCAACAAAAATTTTCATGGAATGCAAAAATAGTATTGTAATATATATATTTTTAAATTTCAACATAAGTACAATTTACAAATATAGTGCATTAAAAAAAAATTGTGTATAGGGCGGCACCTGTGGCTCAAAGGAGTAGGGCGCTGGTCCACCTGCGCGACCTTGCCCAGAAGGGGCATAGGGAGTTTACATTAGCCTTTTCATTCCCAAATGGAGTTACATTAACCTTTTCAGCAGCCAAAAACAGTATATTCTCTTCCTGTTGTCCTGGCGTTCGTTCCCTAGCTTGTCGTGCATTCTTTCCAAAAATTGGAACTTTTTAAAAATGCCATGGGACGCAGGACAAATTATTAAAAATTGGGACTGTTTCACCAAAAGTGGGATGTCTGGTCACCTTAGTTTACATTTGAAACAATGCGATACGATGGGTATTTGCACAGGAAGTGCTAGGATGCTGGCAGAAGCTGTCTGCCCGTCTCTCAGAGCCTGGGAGCTATCAGCCCACTAGTGTTCATGCAGCTGGGTGCAGGAGCAACCAGGGAGAGTTGGGTTCTGGCAGGGGAGCAGCAGGCAGCTCTGCTTCTCCAGTTATACGGATGAGCCCTCCACTGACTGTCCTGACCTCATCTATAGGTATTGACAGTTATTCTAAGATAGTGCTTTGCTTCTTTTTTTTTTTTTTTTTTTAGGGCCAACTGCTCATAAAGAAAGAAATTAAGTGAAAAAATTGGTAATTTAAAATCAAATGGAAAAATGCATTTTTCTTTAATAAGTAATGCTAAGACATCAACCAATCTTGTAAAATCAAAACATAAAGCAACAAGCAATCAACAGTACTTTTAGATTCTTCAAACTAAATTTAAAAAATCCAAATGGATTAGGGAGTCAAATGTAAAAGAGAAATAAAAACGAGGATCTAAGTTAAACACACCTTGCATTAGGAGGGTGTTTCTTAAGCATATAACCAAATGAAGAAACTACAGAGTAAATATCCATAGATCTAAGTATGTAAAAACGAAACCCCTAAATTTAAATGAACAAAAACCAAAAGGAGGGGCAAAATTCAAAGCCTAATACAATATTTTTGACCAGTCATCAATGGCCTTTAATGTGTAGGTCTTTCTTTGATCATTAACGAAAAAAAAGATAACTACTCCAAAAGAGAACATTTCCAAGGATAAGAACAAGAAAAATCCAACTGGAAATGGCCTGAATGAACTCTGATCACCTGCAGCGCTGGGAGACAGTACTCCACGTGATCACGGCAGTCCCCAGGGTGTCTTCAAACTGACATGGACAGCAGTGGGGTACTCTTGTATTATTGTAAATGTACTTTTACCTATGAGTATTCTAGTACTCTTATAGAGGTACTTGTATTTACGAATGAGGGTCAGAAGAAGTTGTAAAAAACAAAGTGAAAGGGAAATACTTAGGTTCTAGCTAAAAATTTTGCCAAGCCTCTGGTGGGAAGGTTTGGTAATAGAAGAACTCCACCAAGGAATCTCAATTATATTTCATTTTATGATTATATACAATGTATCCTTGGGTAAAATGTATCATAAATTTTCCCGATTAGTATTGCAGCAGGGGGACTCAGTCATCAAATAATTCATCTAGTTAAAATTAAAAGAATAATAAAGGAGGCACCAGCTAACCTTTCCTGACTGCATTCCTGGCGTAGCAGCATGGATTCATAATTTCAGCTAATCAGCACAATGAGCCTATGAGTTAGGCATTATTATTATTTTTTAATCATCATTTTATGAAGGAGGAATTGAGGGCTGGTGTCTTGGCACAGTTTCATATACCAGCAAGTGTCAAAGACAGATTTAAATGCACTTTCTGGGGTTTAGCTTAATGCCCTGCAAACTTGCCCTTCTAGGTCAAAACTTAGCAGCACCATCCCTGCTTCCTAATTCTTTGACTGGCTTTTTCTCTTTATTAAATCATAACTGTGTATATTAATGCATTTATGGGGTACAATGTGCTGATTTGACTTTGGTGAGTGAGCATCTTTCTAAAACATCGCCTTAGAAGCATTAAAGCACCAGCACATAATTTATCTTCATTTAAAAGGAAATACGGGACGGCGCCTGTGGCTCAAAGGGATAAGGCACCAGCCCCATATGCCGGAGGTGAAGAGTTCAAACCCAGCCCCGGCCGAAAACTGCAAAAAAAAATAAAGGAAATAAGGTGATTTTCAAATGGAGCACTGTACTGACTCCGACTAAAACAGACCAGTTAAGGAGCTTCTGAGGTGCCCCTCCCCCGCTCCCGGTCTATTTCGTTTCATCATTTAAGAGTATAGATTCCAGAGAGACTTTTTAAAAGTTAGATGCTCTCTACAGGAGCCAACATAGATTTGAATTTTCCTTCTCTGATACACATAACAACCTCGCTGATCTGATTTCCAAACCAGGATTTTGCCAATTGAAGCCCCCTGGAGCCCAGAGCCGGGTCTGCTTGTTGGCAGGCGAGTGCCCAGCCCCGGCTCACGGACAGCAATTGTGTGATGACCTTTGTTGGTCTTCATCACGAAGAGTTTGCTGTGAGAATGTGCACATGTGCTGTGGAAAGGACCTGGAAAGAAATCGGTAATGTCTAAACACTACTTTCAGGAGGTGCCATCAATCTGGTTGGTAGTTTCTCCGACTTTCAGAGGCTGGGCACCTCTCACTTCATCATTAACACCTTTCCCCCCTAGTCTCTAAGCACGCTGGCCTCACAAGAATGAGACTGCCAGGAGAAGGGCATTCAGGAGTCTCCACTGACGGCAAAGCAGAGGCCGGTCCCTCGGTGTGGCCCTGGCTGTGCTGCCCTGGTCTGGTCTGCCCAGCCCTGCTGCTGGCTGACTCTCATGAACACCCCGTGCCCTTGCGTGTCCTACACCGCTCTACCCTCACAGTACAGGAACACGGGTTGTTTCATGGCTTTGGGCTCAGTTCATGCTGCTGCTCCCTGTCCCCTAAATGTCCACCCCCACCCATTCTTTGAACCCCTGAGCTCCTGCAGTCTGGTTGTTTGAAAGATCATCTCTCAACATCAACCATCCTGTCTCTGCACACCTGTGCTGTAGCCCACAATCTCACTCACATCCTCTCTCTCGGGACCAGTCATCTTCCCCTTTGGACCTTAGAGTGGTTTCCTGGAGTTGCGTAGCAAAGCACCACAAACCTGGTGGCCTTAAACTAGAGAAATCCCTTCTGTATGTTCTGGAGGCTGGAGCCAGGGGGCTGCAGGGATGGTTCCTTCTGGAGACCGTGGGGGAGTCTGCATCAGCCTCCCTCTCGGCTTCCTTTGCGGTGGTCAGTTCTCCACGTTCCTCAGCTCATAGAACCTGCCCCATCCCCACCTCCCTCGTCACGTGGCCTTTGCCCTGTGTCTCTGTGTCTCTTTTCTCTCAGAAGGACACACGTTGTCAGATCAAACTCTAATTCCCTGATCTGGCCTGACCTTGTTTCCACTGATCATGTCTGCAAAGACCTGTTGTCAAGTAAGGCACATTCCGAGGTTCAGGATGAGTGTGGACCTGGTACAGTCCCTGCTCTAACATGGGAACTTCCTCTGTCTCCGTGCAGTGTCCTCCCCCGTTCCCAAATAGCCACACACAGGTGAGTGCTGATACCAGAAAAACCGTCAGATCCAGGGCAACAGGGAGCACGACGGCCTTGGGGTTGACGGAGCCACGTCCTGGCTAAGAGCCTGTACTGTGCTTTTAACTGTCCTCTCTGGGAAAGGGCTGAGCTTTGTTCTGAGCTTACGTCCTTTCTGTTTGTTTCATAAGGAAAAGTACTTTTTAATGAAATAATAATACTAAGTGGCAGGAAAGAGTATAGGGAATTGTCTTCATTTTGAAAACTGTACTTAACTGAAGGCCCTAAATCTGTCTGGCATTTTTCTTTCTTTCTTTCTTTTTTTATTTCTTTGTCATCCATCCCTCTCCACTCACTAATCTGTGAAGCTAAAGTCTGGGAGACATTGCAATTATGTATGGTAATTGTTTATTTATATACCTGTCCCCCTCTACTTTGTGAGAACCCCTTGAAGTAGGAATAGGATGTTACCAAGGCCACCTGGAAAGCGTCCAGCCATGTAATACATGTCTGAAAAATAGCAACAGTGGCCGGTGACCACCCGGGTGGCCCCTGTCTCTGTCTCTGCTGCTCAGCCTTGTGCCCAGCCTGTGCCATTCAGGGAATGTGGACATGGGGCTGTGCGGGTACATAGGGTGGGGGGCTGGAGGGCCTGGCTACAGCTACTTCCGGGAGAATGGACACCTTTGAACAGGATATGATGCTGAATCCTTGAAAAAGAGAGTCCAGTGTGTTACTTTGATGGACGTTCTCCGCAAGGCACAGCCTGAGCTCTGGCTTGTCGTTACTGGCTTCCTGGGGAGTGACGCGTCCCCACGTGCACGGGGGCAAAACTTGTGCACACAGCCCCTATTCACTCCTCCTTCCAGCCGTGGGTCGAGACAGGGCCTTCAGCAAGAGCAAAACCACTGTCATTGTGCTGGGCATTTCTGCCAAAAAGGATTTTTCCTAAACTGGAAGACTCAGGCCTTTCTGTGGTGGTTGTTTGCATTGTTCTAAGTTCTCCAAGAACTCATTTGTTGTACAAATAATTATCAGGTGGCCTTGGGACCTTTTACAGTGAATGTCTCTCCTTCCTGAGATGGAAAAGGGAAAGAGAACAGGCTCCTGGGCTGACGGGAGCCCTGTCTGAACAGCAGTGGCGCAGAGTGGGGGACTCGGGGGACTCTGGCTGTCGAGAGCAGGACTTGCCGGGAGCGAGGTCTGTGCGTGGGGCTCACAACCAGAAGGCGGCATCATTCTGCCTCCTCACACCCTTCCTGAGGAATTGTTTCAAAAAGGGAAAGATTCTTCTGTTTATATCTGACTTTTTTAAAAAGAACATTCTTTTAAAAAAGTTTTAGGGTCAAATAATATTCCATTGTACATATGTAGCAGTTCCTTTATCCGCTGGGCTGTGGATGGGCACTAATGCTTTCCACATCTTGGCCATTGTGAGTAGTGCTGCAGTGGGCATGGAGCACAGATATTTTTATGAGGTAGTGAGTTCATTTCCTTTGGATATATGCCCAGAAAAGGGATGGCTGGGTCATATGGCAGTTCTATTTTTAGTCTTTTTAGAACCCCCCATGCTGTTTTCCATAATAGCTGTGCTAATCTCACTCCTATCAACATTGCACGAGGGTTCCGTCCTCCCCACCCCGGCCATCTCCTGTCCTTTTGGTGACAGCCGTGCTCACAAGTGTGGGGTGGCACCTTCCAGGCACTGTGACTTGTGTGTCCCTGATTAACTGCTGAGCCCCTTCTCATGCACCACTTTGATCAGTTGACTTTGGAGAAACATCTATTCCCGTCTTTTGCCCATTTTTAAACCGGGTTATTCATTTTCCACTTTCAAATTGTATGAGAGTTGTTTGGTTAATACCCAAACTTCTAAAGAACTCATCCAACTGTAATGTATTAGATACGGGGTTAAGTATCTGATACGAGGCCTGCAAATATTTTTCCCCCAGTCTGTAGGTTAGCTTTTCATTTTGCTAATTTTTTTTAGATGTGCAGAAGCCTATCAGTTCAATGCAGATCAAAAACTCTGATGATCATTATTCCAGAATTTTCTAAATGCATTTAATTATTTTATTTATTTTTGCCTTTGCGGTCTGAGCTTTTGGTGTGATATCCAAAAAATCATTGCTAAGGCCAAGGTCAAGGAGCCTTCCACCTATATTCTCTTCTAGGAGTTTTACAGTTTCTGGTTTTACATTTAGATTGTTTTTTAAAAAAAATTCATTTTGAGTTGACTTTTGTGTAAGATCAGGGTCCAGTTTCATTCTTTTGCACATGAGAATCTACTTTGCCCAACATTATTTACTTAAGAGATTATTCTTTCCCCATTGAGCCTTCTCGGTGCCCTTATCAACAATTAGCTGACCGCACATACTTGGATTTATGTCTGGGCTCATGATTCTGTTCTGCTAGTCCTTTTCTTTGTCTTTTTGTGCTAGTATCAGACTGTTTTGTTACTATACCTTTATCATATAATCTTAACTCAGGAAGGCTGATGCCTCCAGTTTGGTTTTTAGTTTTCTGAATTACTAATTATCAGAATGATTACTTCCAAGATGGTTATTGAGGGTCTTTTATGGATCTGAATGTATTTGAGGATTGTTTTTACTTATGTGAAGATGGTATTGGGATTTTGACAGGAATTGCATTGAATCTGTACGTTGCTTTGATAGAATGGCCGTTTTCAGGATGATTCTTCCACCCGTGCACGTGGGGCGTCTCTCTGTCTGTGCATATGGCCTTTGGTTTCTCTCACCAATATTGTATAGTTTTTAGTCCACAGGGCTTTCACCTCCTTGATTAAATTTACTCCTAGCGATTTCATTTTAATTTTTTTTTTGGTGCTATCTTAAATGAGATTTTTGTTGTATCTTTTCCAGTTGGGTCATTATCTCCTGTTTGTAACTTTTTAAACACTTGTTTTTAGAGGGTCATCGGGAAATCTCAAGCTACCGTCCCCTCACCCTCTGACCAAACTGTCTTTTCACTGGGAAGGCCTGTCTGTACAATTTGCCAAATCTCTTTCTTTCCATTCGTGTTCAATGTGGATAAGACATGAAATACAGAAAATCAAAAAGAATGGGAAAGACCCTGTCAAAGATGATCATAGTAAAACTCCAGTGATCATCGTCCCTGGATTTTCTAAATGAATTTAATTATTAGTATTATTATTTTACATAAAAGTCAGTATCTTATCACCCGATTTTCTTCTTTCTACTAAACGCTACATGAGAAACGTCTTTTCCTTCATCCAGTGTCCATGGCCAGCACTGTTGTGGAGGGTCAGCAGCATTCCCTTGTTGAATACACCCTTATTTATTCAGGTAACTTCTTATGAGATTATTTTAATTAGCTCTGCAAGATCCCTGCTGTGGTTTGAATGGTTTTTCCCTCCCAAACTCATGTTGACATGTATCCCCAAGGTTACAGAGTGAGGGGGCCTCAGCCTGGTAGGTGAGGAAGGCTCTGGCTTGGAGAACAGGTTAGTGGGCAAGTGGATTAATGGGCTATGGTGGGAATAGGTTGGTTGCCTCAAGGGTGGGTCTGTTACGTAACCAGTTTGCCGTGCCCCTCACCATGTGATATACCCTGCCCTGTAATGACAGGAGGAAGGCCCTAACAAGGAGCCAACACCTTGATTTAGACCTTGAAGCTTCTAGGACTATGGGAAATATCCTTCTTTTTTACTTTATAGACAATGCCATCTGTGGAATTATGTTACAGCAATAGAAATAGACTGAAAGAATCTCTCTTTTAAATCTTTGGTAAATTCTTGACTTTGAAATTAGGAATTTTGTGTGTGTGTGTGTGTATTATATCTATATTTACATATAATTTAATTTTTATTTATTTATTTATTTATTTTTTGTAGTTTTTGGCCGGGGCCGGAATTGAACCCACAACCTCCGGTATATGGGACTGGCACCCTACTCCTTTGAGCCACAGGCGCTGCACTAATTTAAATTTTTTAAATTAAAATTTAGGCCTGCTTGTAGGCCTAGAACAATAAAGTTCTATCGGTCATGGGTACATAGAGACTGTGGAATACACACACTATTTGCTTATTTTTTCTGTGTTTGTTTCAGATAACTTGGTTACTTACCAGAATTAGATGAACTCAAGGGCACTGGCTCCTTGAGCTTCCAAGACACTCTGTGTAAAGTGCAGGTACCATCCCCAGGCTCAACCCTGCAGGGTCCATTTGGGAACCAGAGAAGTTGTTATTTGATAGCTAAAAGGGACTGATCACTTGAAATATACTCCCAGGTTTATCTAAAACACTTCCCTCCACTTCCTTTGAAATTTGACTCTTTTCAATTCAGTTTTACTAGACAGATTGGAAACCAAGTACATGTCATAGATTGATCTCCTGAGATTGGTATGTGATGTTTCTGAGCTGTGGCTGTTGTGATTTTAAAGGAGTTACCAGAAATTATGGGAGCCAGTAGGGAAAGCGGATGTGTTTATCTGCACCGGCATTCAGAAGGGATAAATACCAGATCCACACACCATTTTTTTTTTTTCTCCACGAAAAAAAATGTGTCTCCGTGAGACATTACAAAATTGGGACAGAATCTGTGTGAGTTACTTCGGAGACCGACTTGAGTTAGTTTGCTGCATACAAAACACACATACATTTTTTGTTTCAAAATAATATTCTGATATTATAGCTGGAGTGTGTGGGGTCTGGCCCCAGAGTACCACCCCCTTCACCAGGACAGCACTGCTGTGTTTGCCCTGCTAAAATTGGCCTTTAGGATTTCCGAATTTGTAGCTTACAAGGTCCATCCAGAGAGATGGACAGGTTTGAATCCAGTTCATCCCAGTAAGCAAACAGATGCCATGATGTGAGAAGCATGTCCGTGTCACCACGGAGATGCGCACCAATGTGAGAAGAGAAGCTTGGGTTTCTGTTCTTTGATGCAGGGTTTAAGGCAAGAAAGAGAGAAAAAAAATGTGCCAAGTTTGCTTGTTTCCCAGACTCCCTTCTCCATCAAATTAAATTATTTCATCTTTGATGTAATGCTTTCATGGGGCTTGATTTAAAAAAAAATACATATACATACATATATAAACAAAGCTTTGCCTGGCAAATCTGAGGCCCAGGAAACTGCAGAGGAGCGGGGTTTGGACTTTGACTGTGTGGTGTCCTCAGGCCCAGCGAGCGCTCAGTGGGCTGCGCCCTGGGCCACCCTCCTGACGCTCAGTGACCAGCACTGTGCTTGTCTGTTCTGGTTGTCACCAGTAAGAATGGACAGCCGTTTTCTCTTGTTGCATATTTTGCAAGGATGGGAGGGAGTGAGTCAGAAGTGGAAGGAGAAAGGTGTCAAGTGAGAAGTGTACAGGGACAGACACCAGGCCGCCCAGCCCAGCAAGCGGGGCAGCAAGATGGGGCTCTTTCTGAGAAGAGCCAGCTTGACTCGCAGGGGACTTGGAGTGTCGTGAGCTTCCTCCTCATGTGGCGGATACTCCGGATGGGGTTTTTGGTCAAAATTAGCAAACATAAGACTCCCTGAGAAAAGGAAGTTTTACCATTTTAAACATCGCTGCTAGACCAGCTTCACGGTGCACTTGGTCCTGTCTGGGTTAGCAGAAGTCTCTCCAGACGTCCTCTGACCCTCAAAGTTTAAAAGAAAATGCAGAAGGAGTTTTGAGGCGTGGGAAACCGCTACCTCTCGTTTCTCCTTTCAGGTTTGGGGAGGTGCAGAGGAGCTGTGGATTCCGGGGAAGGCTCCCTGGCAACCTGCCCACTCGCACTTCCTGGTTTCTGTTTCCCTTCTGCCCGGCCAGCAAGTTATCAAGCCTTGCCGCCTTGCATCTGGTTGGCTGTTTTCTTTCCTGGAAAGGGACCTGCAGGGCCTCGGGCTGACAAAACTTCTGAGAAGTCCAGATGGGGTGCACGGGCCCTGTGAAGCCCCTGCTTACATCAGAGTGTGCCGGCCAGGGCGGGGAACCTTTTCATGTTGGAAACCACATTAACCCGGCTGTAATCAAACAAGGCTGCATTCAAGAAACTGCATCACATATACTTAAAAATGTGTATTATTTGTAAAAATCTAACTACTGTGGACTCAACAATTTCAAAAAATGAAAACTACTTGTTGATTTTAAATTAGCTTTTTAATGACTTATGTTTTGTCTTATTTTTGGTGGAAAACATTGGAATATTTGGTAGCAATGGGGAGGTCTGTAGTTTCAGTTCTCTGAGCATTAGTCATTTGTGATCTTAATGGCATCTTGATTCGGGTTAGGAAGGAGAAAGTGGATTCATTGCAATAAGTGGGTGAAAAGTAAAGGAAATTTCTTTTTTGCATGTTGCCAAAGGTCTGGGTATTCTACTGCATTTTCCCACATTTTCATTGGATAGCGTCAAGGATGACTTTTAAATGTCATCTACCGAGAGCTCAATTTCATCTGTAGTTCTTTGGTGCTATCCATTAGGTGAGGCTGAAATGCTAATTTGAGTGTAACGTTCTGACTCTCAAAGTCAGCGAGTCTTTCATTGCATTCTCCAATTAATATGTGCGTAGCAGCTGACTATTCCTCAAACGACTCCCATGTATCCTGCTCATCCCTGACCTATGCTAACTGGGGAAGACTTTCATTTGAAATTTCCTTTTGGTGAATACATGTTTTGAAAAAAAGCAGCTTTTTTTTTTTTTAAATAAATGCTGGAATGTTTTGCCACATATCATGTGTAGACTCAGTTTTACCTTCAAAGGAAATATTCAAGTTATTTTGATTTGACATAATGTCACACAGAAATGCTGCGTTCCTATGGACCTTTCTTCCAGTAATCCACACTGGTGATTCTCCTTTTCATAACATTTAACTACCTGTTCTTGTAGAGATAAATTTTTTGCTAATACCTGCCTCTGGGATAGCCAACACAGTTTAGAATGATATGGCAAACCCACGCTAAATCCTTCATTGTTAAACTTTTGTGTGCTATGAAACTGAAGATGCCATGTCCCTTTTGCACAAATATAGTTAACAATACTTACAACTTTTTGCAAAGTTTCACTTAAAATAGTAGATTGAGCACACAGATTTTGCCACAGCACTCTACTAAGGGTGATGCAGTGAGACTCTGTCTCAAAAAAAAAAAAAAAAATCTGTGTTCTGGCCAGGCTTGGTGGCTCATGTTTATAACCCTGACACTTTAGGAGGCTGAGGCAGAAGGATCACTTGAGGTCAGGGGTTTGAGACTAGGCTGAGCAAGACTGAGATTTTTCTCTACTAAAAATAGAAGAAATCAGCTGTGCACTCTGTAGAGCCAGCTCCTCTGGAGGCTGAAGCAGGAGAGTGTTGAGCCAGGAGTTTGAGTGTGGTAAGCGGCATCGCTTCACTGATTCCTGGCAGAGAGCAATAAAGTGAGACTATTGTTTCCAGAAAAAAGAAAAAGCCTGTTTTCTTTTTTCAGGGTTCTCCTTTTCTTTGACATGATGGGCTATTAAGCAGACAGAACTGAAAAATACTGCTTAGCTGTGCAACTATTCACAAATTCTACTTCAAACAGAAATGTGGTGCACCATGGTCAAAAGCTGATAGTGGAATGATGTACTTGACCCCATAAACTCTTGCCAACCAGCCTCATGCAGTAGGAGCACTGGTCAGTTGGGGGGTTAGAACTAAGTCGGGAGGGCAGCAGCCATCACTTGAGTCCTGGGCTTTACTAGTGTTTTAATTGTGCTGAGCAATCTGGGAGCATTATTTTGTTGACACTTATTTATTCTTTGGTATTTTAAATGTATTCATTTTAAAAATAAAATAAAAATATAATAGATGAACAAAAATGGATTGATAAAAATAAAAGGATTTGCTATGTAAAGTTTGTATTTAATCAAAAGGCCACAATTAAGGATCTAGAAGGCCTCATGTGGCCTGAGGCCACAGGTTCTCCACCGCTGTGCTAGGCCCTGCCCTAAGCTCTTCCATCCAATTTCTTATTTTTATTCTCACAAAAGTATTTATATTTATCCCATTTTCATGAACATGGAAACTAAGTCCTGGAGAGATCAAAATTTATTCAGCTTTTAGGTAGGGAAGCCAAGAGCCAAACCTACGACGTTTAACTCCGGAGCTCTCACTCTCAACCAAGCTAGCAGCCTGGAGTTGTCCCAGCAGTGGTCTCTGCCGCCCTGCAAGGGTTCCTACAAGCCAAGGCTGATCTCCCAGGACCTTCCTGAGGCAACAAGAACGCTCAGAAACCCCACAGGGCATCCACTGTGGCCAGGGAGGATGCCCCACCACTCTGGACGCCTCTGACTGTGAGTGGAGCCTGGGAAGCCGCCTCCCCACTGCCGGGAAGGATTTCTGCAGGGGACCCCGCCGAAGTCTGCCCAGAAGCCCGTCAGGACCTGGAGTGTGGACCCCTCGGATTGAGCCTGTCTCAGCCTCCACACTCTCGGTTTCCGCGCCCTCCTCCCATTCTGCTCGCGCTGAGGGGTTTTCTCCTGTTCCCGTTTCTGCTGCGGGAGAAGCAAGGAGAAATGCCTCACTTGTCATTGCCCTGCTCTGTTATTTCCAAATTCAAGAGGAGGAAAAGGAAAAAAAGGGAAATGAGACATCCTTGGTTTAGAATGTAACTCTCCCCCTGAAATTGGAAACAAGTGTGTCATTTATGTTGAAACATTGGCCTGGCTTAGTTCACAAAACACCATTTATCAAAATTCCTGGCTTGCACAGTCACTCTGCCAGACTCAATTACAGAATTAATTCCGCCCTAACTGGAAACAGAGGTTTTGGTTCATTTCCTCTCCAAAATCTCTGGGGATGCCTTTGATATAATTCCAGTGTGTCCAATTCAAGCCTGTTCGGTTCCAATCAATGGGCACTTTCTGGCTCATCTTCTTTGAATGTGGAAACCCACACGCGCTCACACACACACACACACAACACACACACACACTCTGTGCACGCCATGCACACATACACGTCACACACGTGCACGCACCACACACACACTCTCACACGGTCCCAGCTCCCTGAGCACATTTGGTAAGCGTATCTTTGAGAAGTTATATGCTTATTCTTCAGCATTTGTGAGCCTGGTACGCCTGCTTCTTTGTATTTTTTTCCACTCACAGTTGTTTTCTCAGATTGCTGCCTTCTCTGCTCCTCACTGCAGAAGTTACATTTAGATTAAGAGGAACTGACAAGAGCAGAACTATGTGTCTCCAGCGAGCTCTATCAGAGAACCAAACTCCAGCCCCGCTATCGCCACCATCACCCTCAGACCAGAACATTCCCACCACTTCCGACACACAACTGAACTGCGGTTACAAGTCCCCCTGCAAGGAATATTGTGGGCAACCAATATCAAGCATATCACTATGTACAAGTCAGATGTGTGTAAATATATTCCCATAAATATATAAAATATAATTACGTGATTCTAACTCGTCAGCATCAAGATAATAATTGTGAGGTTTTCTGCTTTTAGTTCAACCAGACATAGTAAATAAAACTGCATAAAATGACCACGATGTAGGTAAAAATGATCGAACATCATCAATCTTATATGTCTTCATTAGAGGTAAGCCTACATGGTTGGATATTTCAGATACAAGAAAAGTCTGACTTTTGACATTTCTGTCAGAATTCTGACAAGCAGCTCGTGGCAAAGCAGAACATTTTAAAATATATGTATTCAAATAAGATAATTTTCAAAAACCCCAAAATTCAACAAGCCATTGTATTTGACACCAGTAAGCATGTGCTTTAGTAGAAAAATACGAAAATTCAGGATATTATGGTATATTAAATTCTTAAGATATTAAAGAAGAAAGCCACAACACGACCACACAAGGTAAATGCAGCCACGAATGAGAAGAATTCTTCTGTGATACCACCTGCAGGAACCCAAGAGGTAGATGAAACAGGAGCCACAGAAGGAGCAGATGTATAATTTAATAGGGGAAAGGTGGCTTTATGTTTATTATAGGAAGATGGGCATTTTTATTTTAATGTAGCTCCCCCTGCCAAAGCCCGTGTGTTTCTTACGCCTGAGAAGTCATGTAGCAATTTTAAAATGCTAGTTTTCAATCAGCCATTTGGTCCAGAGGTCAGGTCATGTGAGCCCCCAGAATGCTGTTCTGAGATGGCAGCTGCCCAGTGGATACCCTCCAGAGACCCCACAGGACAGAGAACTGCAGGAGTGAACCCAAGATTCTCTTTTGTCCAAGTTTCACTTTTGAGAGAGAAAGTAAAATGGCCTTGTAGCTGGGAAGGTTTCCTTCCAACCGTAATTCTAGACCATCAAATCTCTCATCCTGGGGTGCAGGTAGGGTGTCAGGGGCCAGGAACAAGGGCTTTGGGTCCTACCACTTGGTTGGGTCGCTCACAGTTCTGTGACCTTGGGTGAGTTTCTTATCCTACGAGCCAGTTTCCTCTGGCTGCACAGCTGGGCTAACAGCAATCTCTTTTTCCTTGAGTTGACGTGGCGCTAAATTAGAAAGTCCACGTCAAGCGCCTGTCACAGGCTGAGTTCTACTCAATCAGCATTTCCTGGGGAAATTGTACATGCCACCAAATTACTTTCCATACCGGGACTCTTAACCCTGTATCTCAGGTCTTTGGCATTAAGGAAACACTTCATTTCCGCCTCGAGAAAGACAACGCTGGCTGCAACTTTATGACAGGAAATAACAATCCAAACAATAACATTTCCCCCCCCCGATTCAAATTTCCTCTTTGAGAACTTCACAGTTGCCTTTACGGAATCTTGGCTCGTTATTACAACAGAGGTTTCCAAAGGTTAAGTTCATGAGAGCGGCCTGTATTGCAGGACTTGCAACGGACACGTATTCTGAATGTCTACATTATCTTGCCCAAATAATTTCAGTAAGGTCTCTAACGCTCTGCGTTGTGTCACTTTTCCTATGAGGAAAAGTTCCTAACAGGGTCGAAGGATGACAAACTCATGGGTCATAAATCTCAGGACTGAAAGGCACATTTCATATTATAACTCTCACCCCTTCGATTTGCAGGTGACGAGCTGGAGACTGAGTAAGGAGAGGCCAGGTGTGCTGCTTATATCCCAGTAACTTTGCAGAGTTTACTATAGTCTAAACCAGTGTTTTCCAACCTTTTTTTTTTTTTTTAATTTCACAACACACTTGAACCTATAGTTTAACTTCCACGGCTTATTGTCGTGGCACCCCGTTGAAGATCATGGGTCTAACTCTTAGAGAGAGGACTTGGCCCTGAGCTCTCTGGAGCTCCTACCTCCACATCCTGCCGGCAGCAGAGCTACCTGCCCCGTCCAAACCACGCTTGTGAACATTCATTAGGCAGAAGAGGGCCAGGGAATCTTCCTACTTTGAGAAATTGATAACAAGTAAAGTTGCACACTGTGCAAGGTCTCCGTGCGCAGGCCCTGCCCCGCCTCTCCTCCTGCTCAGAGTGGCGCGGCCACGGGGGCGCAGCTCTCTGCTCCCGGTGCGTGTTTTCATCCCCACATTCGCCTTTTGAAGTACGTGGCCTCCTGTGGTCCCAAACACCATTTGAATGTAGCACCATCATTTCGTCAGGCTTATAAACAGTTTTCCTCTGATGTACTGACGCACAGCAGCGGAATACGGCTGGTCCCTGGGCCTTGGTGTTTGGATCCGCTCCAGTTTGCGCCTGCACGGAGCTCAGGTCTGCCGGGCATCCAGAGAGGAGAGACTCTCAGAGAGGTTTTCATAAATGCTTTAAAGGTATAATATTCGTTTCATACGTCTTTTATTTCCACCTTCCCCTGGGAAGGTTAAAAAGCAAAGGCCTGGTTACTGTTTCAGCCCCGGGATCAGTTTTTGCGCGCACACCCACGGCTCCTGCTCCCCGGCCGCGCCCTCACTCCGCCCTGCTACCTTTGTGTCATTGCCTGGATCAGCAACCCGCTTACAGTTTCTAACATTCAGCTAGAGTACAATTGCCAAAATAAGGGAAGCAAGCAGACTTTTATATTTCTGTTAAAAAGTTTTTTGTTATTTTCTTTACAAATGCTTAATGTTTATTGAACAAATGAATGAGAGACTCCCAGAGTCACATCCCTGCTATGATGGGAGACAGACTTATTTCACGTTCCCAATGTTTATTGCGAATGGAATTTTTCTTTAATAAACTTCTTAAAAAAAAAATTTTTTTTTGAAAAATTGTGGGTTCCCAGAAAAATTGGAAGGGTAGTACAAAGAGGTCTCCTGTGTTAAGATTTTACAGAACCATTGTACATTTGTTAAAACCTGGAAATTATCAGTGCTGTGCTACTTTTGACTACAGATTTTGTTCCAATTTTACTAGTTATAAACTAATCTTCTTCTTCTTTTTTTTTTGTTTCAGGCTGCAATTTAGGACACCACACTAGATTTAGACTAGGTATCTTCATAAAGTCAAGAGAGTAAGAATTCCCCCTTAACAGCTGATGAACTTTACTAAAAGTTGGCAGAATTATCCTGTAAAGAACAAGATTGTAAATACTTTAGGCCTTGTGGTCCATGTGGTCTCTTTGCATCTACTCACCTCTGTCCTTAGTGCAAAAACAGCCGAAGATATAAGTAAACCGATGGGCACGACAGCGTTCTAATAAAACTTTATTTACAAAAGCATCTGTCTGGCTGCGTGCCCATAGCTCAGTGGTTAGGGCACCAGCCACATACACCAGGCTTGGTGGGTTTGAACCTGGCCAGGGCCTGCTAAACAACAAGGGCAACAATAACAAAAAATAGCTGGGCATTATGGCGGGCACCTGTAACCCCAGCTACTTGGGAAGCTGAGGCAAGAGAACCTCTTAAGCCCAAGAGTTTGAGGTCTCTGTGAGCCATGACTCCATGGCACTCTACTGAGGGTGACACAGTGACACTCAGTCTCCAAAAAAAAAAAAAAAAAAGTGGGGGACGTAGTGAAGCAACATGCAAATTTGCCAACCACTAACTTTATTGAGCTGTGACTCACATTAAACCTGACTCTCTAGTCACTAAAATGTACCTTTTCTTATCATCACCAAAGCCTTTAGGGTCTTTCCTTGTCCTGCCCTGGATGAAGCATGCTTTGTGCTCAGGTATCTAATCAGGTCTCTCTCTGGTGGTCTAGAAGGGAGGTGGCTCAGTTCTCTTGACTGAAGATTTCTCTTGCACCTTTATCTATACCTGCATGTCCTCATCCACAATGCCGATCGAATAATCATCATAGAAATAGAGGCTTAAATTGCATATTAATAATTATCTCCATGAATAATCATGGCAGTTAATACTTGCTATGGGAAGCACTTTTGAGTAAACTGCTACATCCAGATAATCAATTCCCTTTAACTGAAACGTATTTCTGTACGTTTCATTTGCCTTTTATGCAGTTACGTTTGGAGACGACTTCTTTGAAGAGTGTGCTGTTCTGAGGTCAGCGTCGTAAATACATATATAGATTTTATGTTATGCAGATCTACAGACAAATTGAAGGGGAGATGCCAGTCAACTGAGGACCTGAGCAGAACAGGGAGGCCAACTGTGCCCAAAGAGAAGGGAGCGCCCAGGCCTGGTCATTTCCAGCTGGGACATTAGCTTTTTCCTGCCTTCGGACTAGAGGTGAGATGTCTTTTCAGTTCTTCTAGGCCTCAAGCCTGCTGGTCTTTGGACTGGAGCTTACACCATCAGCTCTCCTGGTCTCCAGATGGCCTGATCACCTTTCACATGGTGGGATTTGCCAGCTTCCACAATCACATGAACCGATTTCTTATGAGAAATCTCTTTCTATACACCCTCACAAACGCATCCCACTGGTTCTGTTTCTCTAGAGAACCCTGATTAACACATTGACCATCAACATCCTCAGTCCTCAGTCCTATTTGGACACATTATCATCATCCAAAGTCTGCAGTTAGCATCAGTTACGGTTGAGGCCCACTATTAGTGGTGGACATTCCGTAGTCTGGACAGGTGTATCCTGACAAGTGCCCATTACAGCATCACACAGAACAGTTCCATTGCATCTACCACCGTAGATCCACTGTGCCCCCTGGCCATCTGTCCCTGGCACCCATGGATCTTTTCACTGTATCCACAGTTTTTCCTTTTGCAGAATGCCATATAGTTGAAATCATATAACCTTTTCAGATTGGTTTCTTTCGCTTAGAAATATGCATTTAAGTTTTCCACATGTCTTTTCACGACTTGAGAGCTAATTTCTTTATGGAACTGAAGAATATTCCATTGTCTGAATGGACCATAGTTTGTTTATCTGCTCACCTAGTGAAGGACACCTCGGTTATTTCCAAGTTTTGGTAATTATGAATAAAGTTGCTAGACCCTAAGTTTCAGTGTATTTGGATAAACACCCAGGAGTTCCATTGCTGGGTCGTTTGATAAGAGTAAGTTCAGGTGCCTGAGAAACTGGCAGACTTCTTCCAACGTGACCGTTCCTTTGCATTCCCACCAGCAGAGAACGAGCGTTCCTCCTGCTTCCCAGCCACCGAGTGTGGTGTGGTTGGTGTTTTGAGTTTTACTAGGTGTGTGGCGTTGGCTAAGTGTTTTTTGGACCTGCACTTCCCGGGTGACACATGATGACGACCGTCTTCCGTGAGCTTCTTTGTTACCTGCAGCTCTTCTTTGGCGAGGTGTCTGTTGAGGCCTTCTGCTCATTTCAGCTTTTCGTTTCCTTGTTATTGAGTTCTTTGCATACTTTGGGGAACAACCCTTTATCAGATATGTTACTTGCAAATATTTTCCTCTAGTTTGCAACTTATATTCCCATTATCTTCCAGTGTCTGGTTATAGAGCAGAAGGTTTTAATTTCGTGGAAGCTGAGGTTCCCAGCTGTGCCTTCCGTGGGTCATATGTTTGTCATTGTCCAACCCAAAGTCATTTTCTCCTCTATAATCGTCAGGGACTTTATGGTCTTGCATTTTACACTCGAGTCTATGATACATTTGGAGGAGTTTTGTGGAATGTGTAAGTTCTGTGTCAAGAATGTTTTTTTAAACTTGGATGTCCAGTTTTTCTAACACCATTTGTAGAAATAGCTATTCTTTATCTATCTAATTGTTTTTCTTCTTTGACAAAGACCATTTGGTGTCATTTGTGTGAGTCTATTTAAGCATCATCTCTCCTGATCTATCCTGGACCATTTTTCTGTCTTTTGCTGATAGCACACCCTGTTTACCACTGTATCTTTATGTTAAGTCCAGAGTTTGAGTAATTTTAGTTCTTCAACTTCGTTCTTCTTCAATATCATGTTGGCTAGTTTGGGTTTGTTGATTTTTTTACACTTTATAAGATTTGGAGTTATGGTTTTTCAACCCTATTTCTTTTTTTTTGTGGCAACTAAAAATATGTCTTACTTTAAATCCTGGTATTAGATACATGCATTTTTCTTGGAAATCTTTCCTTTTGTGTAGGCCTTGAATGTTCCCTCTTTTGTGAATCTCTCTGACTCTCATGTAGCTCTTAATTTTGTTGTGTTTCCTATTTTGATGACCATGTGCCCAATGGTGTTTAAAAAAATTGTTTTTTTCCACGAGTTTTTAATGCCCCAGTTAGATCATCTGTAGAATCCACAGCTTGGGGTTTATAGAATTCTTTATATAGCTGGGGAAGATGAATTTCCCAGAGTTACAAGGTGTGGTTTTTGGCATGTTCAGTAAAAAACAAAACAATAGTAAAAAGGAATTTCTAAGAACATCCCCTGCCTGTGAGTAATCTCACTTTGTTTCCTGCTTGGCCTGCCTGAAAGGAATTGATCCTCCTGGGAAGAGCCTCAGGTTTCACTAGACCCTAAGGGGATCGTGGGTTTGTGAGAAAGGCTAAGAGATGGGCTGTGGTTTAGGGAAAGAATCCACAGCTCTGTGGATGCTGACTGGTTATTTCCCCCTCTCCTGCCTCACCTGTGAAGGGTGTGGGATCCAGGCATGTGACCAGGCAAATCAGGAGGGCCAGATGCTGTCATTACCATGGTTCTGCACACACTTGTCTGGATCAGAGTTTTATGGGGTGACGACTATAGTTGTCGTAAGAAAGAAAATGTGAAGTGTCTGTTTGGAGATTGAAATTTACTGTGGAATAATCTTTTCTGTTTAACCCTCTGGAAATCTGGTAGTTATAGAGTGGGTCCTATGCAGATATACATAGTTTTGCTCATAACTTTAAGGGATTCAAGGACCCTCTGGACCGCAGAGTGAGAACTAAGGCTTTAAAACCCTATTTTGAGAAGTGTGTATTATATTTCTATAATATGTACAGTATAAATGTCCCTTAACTAAGTGTCCTGGCCATATGCTGTGCTCGCCCTGACGATTTTGTTTCAATGTTATAAACCAAGAATCAGCAGACTGTGGTCCTGGGCTTGCGGTGGCCAGCGTCCGTGGTCCTGGGCTCTCGGTGGCCAGCCGCCTGTGGTCCTGGGCTTGCGGTGGCCAGCGTCCATGGTCCTGGGCTCTCGGTGGCCAGCCACCTGTGGTCCTGGGCTCGTGGTGGCCAGCCGCCTGTGGTCCTGGGCTCGCGGTGGCCAGCGTCCATGGTCCTGGGCTCTTGGTGGCCAGTGGCCATGGTCCTGGGCTCGCGGTGGCCAGCCTCCTGTGGTCCTGGGCTTGCGGTGGCCAGGTGCCTGTGGTCCTGGGCTCATGGTGGCCAGTGCCTGTGGTCCTGGGCTCGCGGTGGCCAGCCTCCTGTGGTCCTGGGCTCACGGTGGCCAGTGCCCATGGTCCTGGGCTTGCAGTGACCAGCCGCCTGCTTTTGTAAGTACGGTTTATTGGCTGCACCCTTTCCCCATGCAGTGCCCATGGCTGCTTTCTTGCTGCAAAGCAAAGCTAAACAGCTGCAACTGAGACCACCTGGCCTGAGAAACTACAAATATTTACTTTTTGAATATTTTTAGAAAACATGGGCTGGCCCATGCTATAAAGAGTGAACTTTGGAAAGATGGTACACAGGTGTTTATTTAATGCACTTTAGTAATAACGTTATTGGAAACAGTCTCCAGATCACCTGGATGGCTCTGAGCAAGGTGCTTAGGGGTGCTTCTGCTGCTAGCTCAGAATTAGTCCGCGCTGCAGAGCTTGAGACTGGGGGTGTCCCTCCCTCTACATTCCACAGAGAAACACCAATCTCACATGTTCAGCACCTGCACAGAGCTCAGGAAATGGTCTCTGCCACTGTCACCTCAAAGAACTTATGTGGAAAAAGCTCAGAATGTATTCCATACAATGGAAATGCATTTATATGATATAACAATGAAGCCTGCCCCGGCCCGGCCTCTCCCTTCCTACCTCAGGAGTGCGGGGAGCCGGGGGCCAGAGGGAAGTAGAGACACAGGGTGTTTGCGGGGACACCTGCAGGCCTGCCACAGGTGCTTCTGCTACAGGGAGGCCTGTGATGGTCTGAGCAGTGCTGGAGACGTGTCCTCCAGGGCAGTGGTCACAGGGACCATGCTATCTCTGCCTTGGAGGTGGAAGGTTGCCTGCCACAGAGGAAGAGAGGGCCAAAGGGTGTCCAAACTGCATGAGCTTCTAGAAAGGTCTGGGAATGCAGGGAAGGAAGCAGAGTCCCTTTAGCTCAGAAAGGCCTGAGGCCAGAGGAAGGGTTTCTGCAGCAGGAGGCCCAGACGTGTGCGCAGGGCAAAGCCACAGGGAGACCAGACGTTGGGAGTGTGTGGCAGCTGTGGGCAGCAGTGGAGAAGGAGATTCCTGTGGGAGACATCAGAAGCTCCTTCAACTGTGCTTGATGCAAGGGCTGGTTGCATGTAGCTGCTGTCACGGCACAGCAGCAGCCCTAAGAGGGGCCGACACCTACTTTCTCTGTTTCTTCTCATGCCGCCCCCTCCCTAGCACTCAGGAGTGTGCGTATGGAGAGGCCTGGGCAGAGGGTAAGTGGCAGAGTGGAGGCCTTCCCTCCCCCACCTGTCCACATCCCATCAGCCCCACCAGGGAGAGGTTGCTGGTGGGATTAGTGCGTGCAAAGATGTAGGTGGGGAAAGACAGAGAGGAAGCTTAGGTGCTCCCCGAGGGCCCCTGTGTGCCCTGCCACCATTACTGTATGTGACCAGTCGGCTTCCTCCAGTTTCCCTCCCTGCACGTGCTACGTCCAGTGATGTAACAAGAACCGGCCCAGCCACCTGTCCCCTTTTCACTCTGCCACATCCTCACTTTGCTGGCCCAGCTATGCCCAACAGCCCATTCCAGGTTTTCCTCCCAGATGTCTGCTGTTGATTAACATAAACTCCGGCCTGTTTGGATATGTCTGGCCTCAACATGTCCCCCAGCCCCAGTGCCTCCTCCCCAGTGATGCATTCTGAGCAGAGAGCTCACTCCCTAATGGCCCACGGGCCCTCCCAGGCCCTGTCCTCCCAGTCATGCTCCCACCGCCCGGCAGGCACAGCCATCTCCCCAGCCTGTGCGTCCCTGTGCTCCTGGTCTGTAGGCACAGCCTGGCATATGGTTGTCAACAAAGTGCTGCATAAGGGAATGGGTGATGACTTCGAGGTCCCTACTCACCATGTGGCTGCTATGAGACTCCAGTGAGAGTGTGTCTTAACCCCTCAGCCAGTGTCCCCACTTCTATTTCTTGTAAAAAAGTGGGGACCATGAGGCTTAAGATCAGGGGGTGAGAGCATAGGGTAGTGTGAGAGCTTTGTTTGTTTGCTGATTGGGCAGCATTTATTGGGCTGCTCCCTCCCACCCAGTTCTGGAGTCCAGGCTGGAATGAGAAGGCCCAGGAGCTGTTGAAAGCCATGCCTGGCTGGTGCGAGAGCACGGACTCCAATCCAGGTCCAGGAGCATTGCTCCAGGCTCTGTCTTCTTGCTGCTAAGCGCACATCAGGGTGGGGCTGCCTGTGGGCTGGAGTGGCTCTGGTCAGCGACTAGAAGGCCAGTGCTGAGTGGAAACCTGGTCATCCTAATCTGTGAATCCAGGAGGAGCAGGGCCAGCCTGAAAAGTGAGCCTGTCCTTCTGGCCAATATCCCCCTCATGGTGTGGGGGATTAAAACACAAGAACTGCAGGCAAGGAGATGGTGCCATGAGCAGTGAGATGGTGCTGTAGTGCCAAAGAGGGCCCCCAGGTTTCCCAGAAGGAACACATCATGGGCCACTCACCTGGGGCGGGGGGCAGTGCATCCTTTGCAGAGTGCAGCTGGCACCAAGCACCGGTGGCTGCAGCACCTTCACCTTCCTGTGAAGATGAGCCATAAGGACCACACCTGCCACCTGCAAGAGACATGTGTGATTAATGGGCAGATGCTGTCCACCTCCTTGTCACTGGACATATGCTTATCTGTATGGCTGCCTGCGGGCCTGGCATCTGGCCCACACCCAAGCTCTGGTGCCAACACTGAGGAGCCAAGGAAGGGTGGGTAGACTTGTGCACGTGGAGCCAAAGTACCCTCTTCCTGGGCAACGACCACTTCATGGCAGTGAGCTAAGGGGGCCTTCTTCCTTCTGAAGAAAGGTCAAGAAGCCCCATCCTGAGACCTGAGATACTAAAGATTCTTTTATCAATGTGTTACACAGTGAATACTGCCCGTCACTGGTACCCATCTGTGACTGACTTATTTGCTTATTTCTCTCCTTTCCTCCCTTGTTCAATCCCCAACCAAAGTCAAGGACAAGAAGGACGTGGTCAGTAGTCAGCCATCTGTTTCAAATCCTTTCCTCCCTCAAGAGGAGATATTGACATCTCTACACAAGGGAAAGTGTGTGCAGATCTCACGAAGCTTTAAGATCAGGAAGATTGTATGTTAAGATCCTATCTATTTCCTGCTTACTTGGAAATACAATTCAATGGGATTTCAAAAGATATCGCTGATCTCTGTGCCCCTTTTCTTTGCTTTTTCACCCCCCCACCCTGTCACCCTGGGTAGAGTGCCATGGCATCATTATAGCTCACAACAACCTCAAATTCTCATGCTCAAGTGATCCTCCTGCTTCAGCTTCTTGAGCATCTGGGATTACAGGTGCCCACCACATCTGGCTAGTTTTTAGTAGAGATGGGCTCTCACTCTTACTCAGGCAGGTCTTGAACTTTTGAACTTAAGCAATCCTCCCACTTCAGCCTCCCAGACTGCCGGGACTACAGGCGAGAGCTACCACCCAGCCTCCATGCCCCTTTTCTTAAACACAGAGCAGGGAACATACTGAGTATGTGGCACTCACATTCTCAGAAGGGCTGATGTCCTCCCAGGAGTCAGAAGTTAATTCTTGGCAGGCAGGAATCACTTGTGACCCCTCAAGTGATCTCAGCACACACAGATACGCAGTATGTGGGAGATGTTAAAGGTTCAAAAAAACATCAAATAGCCAAGACATTAATCAGGAATAAAAACAAACCAGGAGGAATCACACTACCAGACCTCAGACTATACTATAAATCTATAGTGATCAAAACAGCATGGCACTGGCCCCCAAATAGACAGATAGCTGTATGGAACAGAATGGAGAACCAAGAGATGACTCCAGACACTTATTGTCATTTGATCTTTGACAAGCCTATCAAAAACATAAATTGGGGGAAAGATTCCCTATTTAACAAATGGTACTAGGTGAATTGGCTGGCAACTTGTAGAAGATTGAAACTGGACCCACACCTTTCACCATTAACAAAAATTGGCACTCACTGGATAAAAGATTTAAACTTAAGACATGAAACTATAAAAATACTTTGAGACAGTGCAGGGGGAACACTGGAAGAAATTGGCCTTGGAGAATACTTTATGAGGAGGACCCCCTGGGCAATTGAAGCAACACCAAAAATACATTA
>CAUYTI010011825.1:0-39654 GCA_963575145.1 Galago senegalensis
CTCACAGCAACCTCCAACTCCTGGGCTCAAGTGAGTCTCCTGCCTCAGCCTCCCAAGTAGCTGGGACTACAGGCGCCTGCCACAATGCCTGGCCATTTTTTGGTTGCAGCCATCATTGTTGTTTGGCGGGCCTGGGCTGGGGATTTGAACCCGCCACCTTATTAGGTGTATGTGGCTGGCGCCTTAGCCACTTGAACCACAGGCGCCCAGCCAAGCCCTTGGATTTCAAGAATGGGTGTGAGTACTAGCTCCAACTTAGAAAAGTCAGCCTGTTGAAGCCAGCTTTGACTTTTCCTTTATAGCTGTGAAAGTCCTGAGAGGCATTACCTTCCACTAGAAGACGATTTCACTACAGTGGGGTCTCTGTTGTGTAATGTAGCCTCTTCCTCCCGCCCCAGCTAGACCTTTGGGGAAACTTGGGGCATCTGTGCCTGCACCCCTTGCTTCTCTGTGCTTTTATATGATGCACACGCCTTCTTTCTTGAACCTTATGAACCAGCTGCCATTGGCTTCCAACTTGTGCAACTTGCTCACTTCTCTAACCTAGAGTGAAACAGGCAGAGCCTTTCTGCGGGTTAGGCTTTAGCTTAAGAGAATGTTACAGCTGGTTTAATCTTCTGTCCAGACCACTAAAACTCTTCCTACTAGCAATAAGGCTGTTTTGCTTTCTTTCCATTTGTTCACTGTAGTAATAGTTTTATTTCCTTCAAGAACTTTTTCTTTCATTTGACTAACTGATATTTGACTAACTGGTACAAAAGGCCTAGTTTTTGGCCAGTCTTGACTTCCTTTTTTTCTCATTCTGTCGCCCAGGCTAGAGTTCTGTGGTGTCCTAGCGTATAGCAACCTCTAACTCGTGGGCTCATGAGATCCTCTGAGACTACAGACACCTGCCACAACACCAGGCTATTTTTCTATTTTTAGTCAAGATGGGATCTCACTCTTCCTCTGGCTGGTCTCCAACTCCTGAGCTCCAGTGCTCCACCTTTCTGGGTCTCCCAGAGTGCTGGATCACAGGCTGAGCACCACACCTGGCTGCAGTCTTGACTTGTGACATGCCTTCCTCACTGGGCTTTATCATTTAAAGTGAGATCAGTACGATTCCTCTTTTCACTGAAAACACTGAGAGACTATTATTAATTGGCTTTATTTTAATATTGTTTATTTGATAACCGGGAATAGGGAAGCTGAGGAGAAGGGAGAAATGGGGGAATGGCCTGTCAGTGGAATAGTGGGAACACATGTTTACCAGTTAAGTTTGACATCTTACAAGGGCTGTGGTTCCTGGTCCCCCAAAATTATTACAATGGTAACATCAAAAATCACTGATCAGAGATTACTGTAACAGATATAATGAATTTTTTTTTCTTGAGACAAGTCACAAGCATTCACCCTGGGTAGAGTGCTGTGGTGTCATAGCTCACCGTAACCTCCAACTCCTGGGGTTAAGCGATCCTCCTGCCTTAGTTTTCCATTCTTGGTAGAGATGGGGTCTCATTTTTGCTCAGGCTGGTGTCAAACTCATGAGCTCAAGCAATTCACCTGCCTCAGCCTCCCAGAGTGCTAGGATTATAGGTGTGAGCCACTGCAACCAGCCCACTTTCCTGGTTTTGGTATCAAGATAATATTTGCTTCACAGAGGGAGTTGGGAATTCTTCCCAACTTCCTTCTCAATGTTGTGGAATAGGTTCTGCAATGTAGGTACAAGCTCTTCTTTGAAGGTTTGGTAGAATTCTGGTGTCAAACGGTCTGGGTCAGGTCTTTTAATTTTTTTTTTTTTAGAGACAGAATCTCAATTTGTCACCCTTAGTAGAATGCTGTGGTGTCACAGCTCATAGCAACCTCTAGCTCTTGGGCTTAGGTGATTCTCTTGCCTCAGCCTACCCAGTAGCTGGGACTACAGGTGCCTGTCACAATGCCTGGCTATTTTTTGTTGCAGTTTGGCCAGGGCTGGGTTCAAACTCGCCACCCTTGGTATATGGGGCCGGCACCTTACTCACTGAGCCACAGGCGCCACCTAGGCCTTTTAATATTGTTAGAATTTGCTTAATGTTGTTCTGTTCAGGAGTTCTAATTCTTTCTGACTGAGTCTAGGGAGTTGGTTTGATTCTAGGTCTTGTTGCACTTCCTCCACATTTTCAAATTTCTGGGTGTAGAGTTTTTTGTAGTGATCAATGGTGATCTTTTGTGTCTCTGTGATATCTGTTGTTTTTTCCCCCTTTTTAGTGTCTGATTGAGGTTATTAGAGTTGTTACTTTCTGTTTCTAGTTAATCTGGCCAAAGGTTTATTCATTTTATTTTTTTCAAAGAACCAACTTTTTATTTCTTTTATCTTCTAAATAGTTCCTTTGCTCTCAATTTCATGTAATTCTGCTCCAATATTGGTTATTTTCTTTCCTCTGCTAGGTTTGGGATTGTACTGCTCTTTCTTTTCCAGTTGCTTGAGATGATTCATTAGGTTGTTGATTTGTGCTCCTTCTGTTTATATGTGGGCATGTAAAACAATAAATTTGTGTCTTTCTTTACTTTCATTTGTTTAAAGCCCAAAGTCTGTGCAGATAAGATTGTGATTCTTGCTTTCCTCTGATTTTCATTTGCCTGAAATATTGTTTTTCAACTGTTCACCCTGAGGCTTGATTTGTCCTTGGACGTTAGATGTGTTTCCTGAAGACCACATCATATACATGGTTTCAACCTTTTTATCTAGTCTGCAAGCCTGTACCTCTTTAATGGGGAATTTCTCACATTTATTGAGGGAATTGCTAAGTTCATCTTGTTTTGTCGAAGTCTGTTGCTTGGTTTTATCACTTTGGCCATTGTAGAAGCTAGGTGTTTTTCTTTAATTTCTATGTGTCTTCACTTTGCTGGTGGTTCACTGTGGCAATCTGCATATAGCACATGTCTGAATACTTGCAGAGCTGGTCTCCTAGTGGGAAGTTTCCCCAAGGTTCACTTGCTAGTAAAAGATTTGATTTCTCCATTAAATATGAACCTTACTTTAAAGACAGAAGACCATTCTCTTATGGCTTATAAAGTTTCTGCTAAAAAGTCCACTATCACCCTAATGATTTCCCTTTTATAGGTAAGCTATTGTTTATGCTTGCTGCTTGCAGAATTTTCTCATTCATTTTGACTTTGACCAAGTTAATTAAAATGTGTCTAGAAAATGCTTTGTTTAAATTAAGTCATCCTGAAGTTCTGTAACTATCTAGTATCTGTATTTCTGGGTCTCTCACAATGCTTGAGAAATTCTTCACAATGTTGCCTTGAAGTAGAGCATCCATTCTTTTAGGCCTCTTTTTCTTCCTTAGCAATCCAGGCTATGATTTGTGTATTTATATACTTTGTTTAGTCCTATATGTCTCTAAGAGGTTGCTCTGCTTTTGCTTGCTTCTTTTCTGCCTTTTAAAATGATTGGGTTAGATTAAAAGTCTTTTTTTTTTTTTTTTTTTGAGACAAAGCCTCAAGCTATCCCCCTGGGTAGAGTGCTGTGGCTTCACAGCTCACAGCAACCTCCAACTCCTGGGCTCAAGTGAGTCTCCTGCCTCTGCCTCCCAAGTAGCTGGGACCACAGGCGCCCACTATAATGCCCGGCTATTTTTTGGTTGCAGCCGTCATTGTTGTTTGACGGGTCCAGGCTGGATTCGAACCCACCACCTTGGGTGTATGTGGCTGACGCCCTAGCCACTTGAGCCACAGGCGCTGAGCCTAGATTAAAAGTCTTAAAGTTCTGAAATTCTTCTCCCTGTTAGAGTCTGTTTCTAAGATTCTCCTCTGTGTTTTGAAATTCTTCCATTGTCTATTTTAATTCCTTAAGCTCTGCTATATGTTTTCTAATTATGGTTAGATCTTTCATGACTTTGTTTTCAATTTCAATGATTCCTTGAGACAGTTTTTGTACTTCCTCTTCTATCTTCTCTTCAATGCCATTCATCTTATTTGCCATCCATATTCTGAATTTCATTTCTGTAATTGCAATAATTTCTTTATGGTTGGAATTCTTTGCTTTAGCTCCATAGTGATCCCTTTGGGGAGTTGATCTATTTTTATTTTTTAGGTTGCCATAGTTCTTTTCTTCATTCCTTCTCATGTGTGGTTTCTTTCTTTCTTTTTCCTACTTTTCCTCCTTTTAACTCTAAGCTCTAGGGTTGAGTTGACACTAATATACAATAGATAAAAAGAAGAAAAGAAAGAAGAAAAAATTCTCACTGTAAATGCCAAATCCTCTTTGTTGCCTCAGAAAAGCAACATAAAGAAAAAGAATGGAAATATTTAATTGTAATTAATATAATTTTCTTAAGTGTCCCAGAAAAGAAAATTAAAAAAAATTAATTTTAATTAATATACTCCTCCTGGGTACCCTGAAAAAGAAAAGCAAATTGACGATAATTATTAAAATCCTCTTTCTTGCCTTGGAAAAGAAATAAAGGAAAAAAAATTAATTGTAATTAATGTAATCTTGTTACATGCCTTGGGAGAGAAAACAGAGGGAAAAACCAGAGACAAAAATGTTTAATTCTAATAAATACAGAATGGCCATAAAGTCCATGTGGCCCACAAACTTTATGGCTGCCCATCATGGTGAGGATAACCCACAGTGGGTTTATTACCCTTTTTTTTTTTTGGTTGTAGGAACATTTTTCTATTTAAAGAAAAACAATTTGTTTTGGGGGGTTATAGAGATTGATATTTAATTTATTAGAACTCAAACGTGGCCGGGCATACTGGCTCATCCTTGTAATCCTAGCACTTTGGGAGGCTGAGGCAGAGAAGATCACTGGAGCTCAGGAGTTCAAGATCAGCGTAAGCAAGAGTGAGATCCTGTCTCTACTAAAAATAGAACATTTGGCTGGGCACTGTGTCAGCCAACTATAGTCCCTGCTGCTTGGGAAGCTGAGGCATGAGGAACATTTGGCCCAAGAGTTTGAGGTTGCTGTGAGCTATGATGATACTATAGCACACAATCCCAGAGTCTTACTCTGTCTCAAAATTAAAAAAAAAAAAGAAGAAGAAGAAATTTAAACCTGTACAATGCATCACCACCCTTTATATTTATAGTTTGAAAATCTACATGCTTTTAAACATCTCATAATGTGTATACTTGAAATATTCTGAAATATTCACTTTTTTCTTCTTGTTCTTTTTTTTTGGACAGGGGAGGCATTTGCTTTTATTCAGAGTGTCTGATCCCCTTTAGAGGGTACTTTGTGCTGTTGTGAGCTGAACCCACCTTCTCTCCTCCTGCAGAGACCACTGGCTAATTTATGCCCTTGCTCATTTAACTCTCTTCTCAACTCTAAACTCAGAAAAAGTCTCATCTCTTCCTCATGTTTTAGCCTTAATCTTCCCCTACTATTTTCTGCTAACTCAAGTTCCCTTCTTTGATTTTCTACAGACAGTTTATTTCCTTCCCAGAGCTCAGGCATCCGGGCCTGAGCATACAAATACCCTTCTCGGCTGGTGGGCACTGCCCCCTCCCAGTTCTGAGGCCTGTGGGTGTCTGCCTTGGGTCTTAAGATTGTGGCCTCTTTTTTCTTTAAGTTCTGGTTGGTGTAAGAACAGGGTACAACACAGCTACTAAGATGATACCATAAAAATATTTTCTGTGGTGTTTGATATACAATAAAGCCCATAATTAACATCCATAGAGCTGCTAGGAAGATAACTCTCATCATAATTTTCACACATGATACGTGGATGTCTTAGCAGCACTGTGGATCAGAGAGGCTCAAATTGGAAGGGACTGAAATGTGCACAGTAACATGGGTAGATGGGGATTGCTCATTTCTTGGAAGAATCAACATTGTTTAAATGTTCATAGTACCCAAAGGTATCTACAGATTTAACACAGTCCCCATTAAACACCAACATCATCTTTTGAAGAACTTGAAATAATCCATTTCGTATGGAACTGTAAAAAACTTTGAAGAGCTATGCAATTCTAAGAAATAAAGATAAATCTGAAGGCATCACATTAGCAGACTTCAGGTTATGCCACAAGTCTATAGTGATCAAAACATGGTACTAATATAAAAATAGAAAACATAGAGATTAAACCAGATTCATATTGCTATCTGATCTTTGATAAACCAAGCAAAAGCATTCATTGTGGGAAAGAATCCTTATTTATAGGTGGTGCTGAAAGTATTGCTTAGCCACATGGAAAAGGCTGAAACTGGTTCTGTACCTCTCTCCATTTAAAAAAAAACTTGACTCACATTGGGTAAATGATTTAAATCTAATACACAAAATTATAAAGAACTTTAGAAGAAAGCATGGGGAAAACTTCTGAGGATGTCAGCTTAGGGAAAGATTTTCTGAAGAAGAGTTCATTGGCAATTACAGCAAAAATAAATAAATGTTATCTGATCAAGCTAAAAAGCTTCTGCACAGCTAAGGACACAACAACTAAAGCAAACAGACAACCTTAAGAATGGGACAGATATTCACATGTTATCAATCTGACAAAGGGCTTATAACCAGGTTTTTCAGAGAACTCAAAATAATCAATAAGAAAAGAACAATCTCTTTTCACATGGGGCAAGAGACATGAACAGAATTTTCTCCCAAGAATACATACAAATGGCTGACAAACATATGTCAAAATGTTCATCTTCCTTAAGTATCAGAGAAATGCAAATCAAAATCATCTTGAAAGATCACCTAACACCACATCACAAAGTCCCAAAGCTGCAGATGCTGATGTGGGTGTGCAGGGAAGGGAACACTTACACACTGTTGGTGAGATTGCAAACAAATGCAGCTTCTTTGGAAAAAAGTATGAAGAATCCTCAAGGAACTAAAAGTAGACATTCCATTTTATCCTGTAATCTCATTGCTAGTATCTACCAAGAAGAAAATAATCTTTGTACCATAGGACGTTTGCCCTCAAATATTTATAACTCCTCAATTCACAATCCCCGAGATATGGAAATAACCTAAAGTGCCCATCAACTCTCACTAATGGATAAGTAAACTGGTGGTATGTGTATACGTGGATTGCTATTCAGCCATAAAGAAAAATGGAGATTTGCATCCTGTGTATTTACCTGGATGGATCTGGAGAACATCCTCCTAAGTAATGTATCACAAGAATGGCAAAGCAAGTAGCCAATGTATTCAATATTAATATGAAATAAGTAGCTGAACAACTACACACCTACCTGAGAGAAAAAAACAGTTAAATTCAAGAAGGAGGGGGAGGAGGAAAGGGAACATGAGAGGAGAGAGGGGGTTTGGTAAGCTCTCACCATAGGGGCACAACGTAGGGGTACATGGCACCCCTGCTGGGTGAGGGACTCACCTACAACTGGGACTTTACCCAACAAATGCAAACAATGTAACCTAAGCATATGTACCCTTATATTAATCTGAAAACAAAGATAAAGTAGCTATAAATAGAAAAAAATAATATCTCCAAATGCCACTTCCAAGATGCCTCATCATATTGACAATGAGATACTTTTTTACTGATAGTTTTTCAGTTATCGAAGCCTTAACTTCTCCAATTGCTCAGGCTTTTTGACTGCCCCCACCCTAGTATTCTTTCTGCTCATTAGAGGTAAATGTAACCTAGTTATTATAGACTCCTACTTGTCAAATATTATAAATTATCTTTTAGGGAAAGAGGTACCATTTGGCGGGTTACATTTGGGTGTGAGTGACTAGTGTGATAATGGTGGACTGGACGCACCAGGAATTAGGGACAAATCTATAGTGGCTAATGTGGTGGAAACGTTGAATCTTAACATCAGAAAGTTTCCCTGGGTTGCAGAGTAGTCAGTCCTACATCTTTCAGATTAAGAAAAAGCTCCCCTGGCACACACATGTATTTAAAAGAATTGCTTGAAGTGACTAGGTTTGAAGTGCAAATGGCAGCAGAGGTGGATGTAGAAAAATAAATAGAAATGTTTGCCTCAGGAAGTGATATGGGGCAAACACAGGCTTTAAGATCTCTGTCTCCCAGGGAAACGACTCTTCCTGCTGCAGATGCTCTGGCCTTTGTCCTGCAGGGATGCTGACTCTTTTATACACCTTAGAAACAGCCCTTGAAATTTGAGAAAGAGCATTATTGACATGGGATGAGATCTCAGCTCATTTATAAAATTGGTAAATCATTCACAGGCCACTGCTCTAATGCTACTTTAATCAGTGATTTGTGGCAGTGTCCACCCAGGATGTGGTAGTGTCCATGTGCACCTGAGGGACAGCAGGAATAGAGAGTAGATCTGAGCGTTTTCAGCACAAGTTTCAATGGAAGCCTTGGGTTGAGTGAAGGAAGGAAGCCACTGAAGCATCAGTGTCTGGGATCTGAGAGGGAAGAAGGGACCAGTCTTTCTAGTATGGCAACCTGCTACCCCGAGTCCACTCCAGACCTCTTTTACTAATCTAGGTCTATTTTCTCATAGGATTTATCACTTATTAAAATACTACATATAATTTACTTTTAAATTATTTTATTGTGCTTTATTTTTTATCTTCTGTGCTCCCTGTCCTTTACTGGAAAGTAAACACCATGAGGGCAGGTGTTTTTGTTGGTGTATTCCAAGTAGGAGAGTGACTGGTACTTTGGAAGTGCTCAGTAATATTTATTTAATGAATGGAAAAAAAATCAGTGTCTCAAGAAGTAAGTCTGCTATAGATTGAACGTTTGTATCCCTCCAAAATTCATATATTGAAATCCTACCCTCCAGTATGATGGTATTAGGAGATGTGGCCTATGATAGGTGATCAGATTATGAGGACTTTGGTCTCACCAATGGGATTAAAGCTCTTATAGAAGAGACACTTAAAAACTGTTGAGAAAAAAATTGAAAGCTGTCCTCCAAAGAAGTGTAGGTTTTAGCAATTGAGAGTAAAAGCACATGAAAGATAAAAAATGGAAAAGGGATGTGAGGGGATGTGGGTGGAGCCCCCAAAGCCTCTGTTTCATGATCTTTTGGAAATATGAAGCAACTCTGAGTTATCAGTGAAAGGAACTATGAGGAATTTGTCCGCGGAGACCTAGACACTTTTTTCTGTTGAGGACATTATTTCTTGTTAAGACATTTTTTAAATTTTAAATGTGAACTGTTGATGAGGGGCCAACAGGAAATAGTTTTTATGTACTTAGAACCACAGAAGCCCTGGAAATCTCAGCCCAAATTTCTTAATACTGTATTATTGAACTCAAGAACATTAAATACGAAAATGCGTAACTGAGAGACCTAGAAAGCACTTTCCTCTGCAAATACACACTATAAATCTCCATCAAGAACAGCTTGGTGTTCATTCTCTCAGAATCTTCATCTCTTGATTCTTCTTTGCCTTCTTCTTCTTTTTTTCTTTTCTGAGACAGAGTCTTGCTCTGTCATACACCACCAAACTTGGCTGATTTTTCTTATATTTTGTAGAGACAAGGTCTTGCTAAGTTGCCCAGGGTGATTTCAAACTTCTGGCATCAAGCAATGCTCCGGCCTTGGCTTCCCAAAGTGCTGGGATTACAGATGCGAGCCACTATCCCCAGGTCTTTGATTATTCCTAACAGTCAGTACGGATTTGTACCTACCCTGATTGTTTTGATGTGAATCTGTAAGTTTCTGTATACCTTACCCACTGCGAAAAGTGACTGTTAATCCTTACTCCATTGATTTAGAGGGCTAAGCACAGGTCTGAGCACATATTATAGAACTGAATTATCAAGCTACATCATTTGGGGGGTGTGTGTGTTGAGTGCTTCTAGCAGTTTGTTTTTCATTCAATAAATACAATAGTGTAAACTACTATTTGTACAAAAAATCCAAGGGAACTATATCCCCTCCACATAAATAAAGTTTCTAAACCCATAAATTTGCACAGATTACTTCATTTAAATGTTAAATTGAATGACTAAAAGCATTTGTACCCCTGTAATACTTTGAAATTAAAAAAAAGAAAGAAAAACCTAAAATTCTCCACATGAGAATATGTTCTCTTCTAATAATTTTTTGGGGGGATTTGTTTTCATAAAAAAATTGTGTGATGATTTCAGAAGACGTGAGCATGGAGATTTTGTCATTTCCTATAACATTTAAATATGATCTTCTCCTTACTTTGTATTTTAGTTTAAAAGAGCAAGTGGCTGTTATCAGTATTTTATGTAGTAATGCCACATATCTACTCACCACATCTGTGGCACTCAACAATAGGCTTTTATCCTCAGATCACAGGTCTATGTGTCTGGTGTTCGTTCAGGCTGCAAGTTCCTGAGTTGTCTGGGCCAGATTGGTCCCATGGGCCCAGGCTATAAGTGTAGGAAGCTACCTGGGATAGTTTCTTCTCCTTATAGTAGACAGAAGCTCCTAGAAGGACAAAAGTAAGCACTCCATAGCTGCTAAGACTGAGGCTCTGCTGTGGCGTGCTAACATTTCCACATTGCAGTGGTCCAAGCAAGAAAACACAGGCAAAACCAAAGGCAGAAGTACAACAAATACTACCCAGCAAGAGGTTACAACAAAGATAGGGATGAACATGAGCTCTGGAACAGTAAAGAACTCCATCTGTCACAGAGGGGTGGTTATTTATGGAAACAAGCACATCCTTGGACACAAGTAGGTAACGTTGATATGATTTACTGACTGGAATCGCTTGCTTTTTGCTTCCTGATTCATACGAAGCTGGGAGATTTCAAAGATACTTTTGTAATATGCTTACTTGAAATAGTGATTAAGAGTTTCAGATGCTTTAAAAAAAATAACTCCAACTACAGCTTGAAAATGAGATCTTCCTTCTGTGCTAATTCTCCCTCCCTTAGCCTTTATTAATATGCTTATTTTGCTTCAGCCCTGAGGTACTGAAGAGTGAGCCATATGGGGAGAAGGCTGACGTCTGGGCAGCAGGTTGCATCCTTTATCAGATGGCAACTCTGAGTCCTCCCTTCTACAGCACCAACATGCTGTCTTTGGCTACGAAAGTAAGCAGTGTTGGGTGGTGAAAGGGCTTCATGTTGCTACAAGCATCGTTCCTTTTCTTCTTAAACGGACCTTTGTGATCTTTATATAACAGTCAGCTAAAAGCGGGCACTGTTTTGTTAACTTCAGGATACAACTCATTTTTCCCCTTCCTTCTAAATGTATGTTACATGTTATGACTTCTTTCCCTTTATAATTATGTTCATTTATTTTATAAAATGACAAAAATAAAGGCATCAAATTGTTTTTGGTTTTTTGTTTGGACTACTCACAATCCAGCATCTTATCTTATCCCGCGTGTCATTTGATTATGAATCTAAGGTTAACTTTAACTCAGCTCGGAGAATAAAATTCTGTGCTCAGGAACTGTTTAATTGGCATTAATTTTTTATTTGGTAGGCATGTTTTGATTTCTGACTAAAATTTGCTTAGTTAGTACTTCTCATGTTGTGACCGAGTATAACTGCTCAGAGATATCCATTGCCCCTTTATTTCCATGACTCCTGTCTCTTTGTTTTACAGATAGTGGAAGCGGTCTATGAACCAGTGCCAGAAGGTATCTACTCTGAAAAAGTGACAGACACCATTGGCAGGTAATTAGTTTCACAACTTCAACCATATAGGGACAATTGAGAAATATTTCATGTCTATGAAAATTCACATTTGTGTACAAATATTCACAGGAGGAAGGGTCCTCAAATAATCCAAACGTAGAAAAACGTTTGTGCATCATCAGTGATAGTGACCATTTGGAAGCCACTAAAGTGACCAGGAAGAAATAGTACGTTCATTCGAGATGTTGCGCAACCATTAGAAGGAGTATTTGGAAGGCCTTCTATCGATGTATAACATACATATGATACGAAGCTAAGACAAACAGGATGTCGATCTGTCTCTAACTATGACAAAACCCAGACAAGTATGCACAAAAATGGAAAAAAGGACAAGAACACATGAAACTGAGAAAAGCCATGTTAGATGGTAAAATTGCAGTTACTTTTTCACTTCTGTCTTTAAATTGGTAATGTGCTTTATGATTTTTCAAAGAAAATCAGAATAATATAGCAGGAGTTTAATGAAATATCATTATCCACATATACTGCTAAAGTTCTGGCCAATCCTTCCTGGCCCCAGGGTGCCAACCCTGCTCACCTCTCACCCATGTCCTCTTGCTCCGTCCTGCTCCCTCTGCCCCAGCCACATGGACCTCTCACTCACCCTGGCACGCATCCTCCTTTGCCCTTGCAGTCCCCCTTTCCTGGAACCCTTGATCCTCAGATGTACGCACAGCACAGGCCTTCACTTCCTCTGCTCTCTGGGGTGATGTCTCCGTCTCCGTATCAGAAGCCTACTCTGTCAACCTGCCTCAGCACTTCAGCCCCCTCACCTGCTTTATCAAGCCCACAGTGCCCATCTCTCCCAACATTTGGTATATACATGTACAGACACTCTTTTTATTTATTTCTGTCCTTTCCCCACCAAAATGTAAACTTAAGAGCGGGGACTTTATCAGTTCAGTTCATGGCTATTTAGTGGCCAGAGCAGGGCCTGGCACAAAGTAGAGCCTTAATAAATGTTGGTTGTTTCAGTAAGTGACTCTTGTTTATCTGGTTGATTAATACTTCTGGACCATTTTAGGTACTTAAGTTGCCTAAGGATTATTTCTCTATTCCATCAAGCTAAGTCAAATCCTTAGTATTACGGATTGTAGAAACCCTAGCCTGAAAAATTCCACCCCAGATGGAATTATTTTCCATCCCCCTTCCCGAGTCTCTTTCAAGCTTGTTTTGAAATCTGTCCTAGCACTTAGCCCTTATGAAATATTATAGATTTATTCTTGTGGCTGTGCCCCTCTCCCATTGGTTTCTCCTCCCAGCTCATTGTTTGTACTAAAAGTCACTCTAGACCTATTTGCAGGATTTAACCTTGAACTTTTCCTTCTTTGGCATAATACTGACCTACAGTCTTAGGAACTTCCGGGTCTGGAGACAGGCTTAGCTGGGGCTGCATCCTGTAAACTGCAGACTCTGAACAAGTGATCTGACCATTATTTCTGCATCTCTGCTTCCTTATCTAGTAAAACAGGGATCATTAATGTCATCAATCTCATCAGGCTGATGTGATGATTATACTAAGCACCATGTGCAAATCCCTTAGCACAGGGCTTGGCAAATGGCAAATATTTGAGTAATTTTGGCAATTATCAGTGTTAATATTATGGGAAATGAGCTGAAACCTCTCTCTAAATCATCTGAATTCCATATATACTAGATCATGTCCTGTTGTTGATGAATTCAGACAAATGTATTTAAACTGCTCTCTACAGTTTGTTCCTATTCTTTGTTTTTTATATTTTGGAAAGCACCGTAAAAATTGATCAATGTCCAGAGATGTCAAGACAAAAGTACCATTTTTGCTCATTGAATTTTTCCGTTTCATAGGTATTTGAGTGTCACAAAGAGCAAGGGAAGGATAGCTCAAAGAAAAAGGTATAGAAACATTCCTCTGATTTTGTGACTATGGGTAAACAGAACCGTAAGTCCTCTTTCGATGGGTTGCCTGGCTGTTGGTCCCCATTGTTAGCCTCTCGAGGTTAATAAACTAGTGAGGGATCAGACAGCAACATTATGGTGTAACCAGTTAGAGCATCCTCAGATTCTGGAACTGACTGAATTAAAAGCTCTTATCTTTCACTCAATTTAACATTCCTGAGCCCCAGTGCTTTCATCTGTGATATGTGGGTAGTTCTAGTAATTGCTTCATGGGCGTGTTCTGAAGCTTAAATAAGATAACGCATCTGATACACTTAGCACAGTTCTCAGCATGTAGTAAGACCTCAATAAAATAAGGTATTGTTATTAATAATATTATGTTGTTTACAGTAGTAAGTATATGTTAAAGCAAATTAAGATATGTGATAAAAAGCAGTAAAGGGGACAATGACAGATTACACAAGGCCGTGGCTTAGCGTGGGGATTTGGGAAAAGTTTCTCTGAAGAAAGGACAGCATCTGTGAAGGCTTTTCTGAGGAGATGAGCTTGTTAATTTGAGGAACAGAGAGAAAGTGGAGATGAAGCATGTTAAGTAAGGGGAGAAGAGGCAGCAAAAGATTCAGAGTTGGGGGGGTGGACCAGATGGATTAGGTTCTGTCAGTTACATGGAGGGTTCTGAATTTTTATCTGAAAAAAGATAAAGATCTTTATCTGAAGAGAGGACTGAGGGTTTTTGGCAGCCTGGAGGGGAATGAAAGTGTGAGGAAGAGCAGTTCCACTTGCCCCCCTTGGGGGTGATGATGACTTGGATGAAGTGGGGGCAGAAAGAAGTGGGATTTTTTCTAAGGTAGGCTGGAGTGAGTCTGTTCACTTGGGGGTGCAATGGTAAGAGTATTCAAAAATACTTCTGTTAGCTGGGAAAATGGAATGACATTGGAAATATGAAAAGAATTGCATTTGTTTGGTGGAGCATAATAGAGCCAAAACCAAGGGGTAGAAATTCTGAGGAGGCCAAGATCAGCTCACCATTAGAAAACGTTTGTCAGAATTAAAGATGTCCACAGGGGATGAGGCTCCCGGGCAGGAGGCAGTGAGGAGGTCATGAGTTCACTCTCGCTAGAATGCTTTAGAGGATGATCACCTATTAGGGAGCTTCAGATGAGATGTTTCTGAGGTTGCTTTTAAATGCAAATAGCGAGATGCCATAAATTGGCATAACTGACGATTTAATTTTATAACTGACTATAAATTAAGATTGGAGGGGGCATTCTGTTATAAATCTATTTTCATTTGAAGTTATTCAAGGCTCCTCATTGTCTGAGTTTACATTTCCCATAAAGCTTCATCTTTGGAAAATTGGACATAAAATCAAAATCAGTCATGAGTTACCTGCAGTTCCATAGTTAATTTCCTTTGGATTTGTAGTATTAGGAAAAATTAAATTCTAAAAGATTTAGGGAAGGAATTCAGGTTTCCTATTGTCTTAGTTTCCTATTTTCTCTAAGAAATTGATAAAGCCAACAGTGTTCTTAATGATCATTTATGACTCAGCAAAACCTGAGGCTAGAAGCAATCCTTAATAATTTGATAGAGCCTTCGAAATACGAGACAAGGACGGATGAGGAGGATCACGGTGACCATTCCTCAGCCACGTATTGTGCTCACCGTGTATGTCTCCTTTCTTCTCTGTTAGTGTCTTCTCATTTTCAGTGTCTGCATCCTTGTGGAGCAGAGCTCACACAGTTTGCATTCGAATGTGCAGCATCTTTCCTTTTTCCTATTTGCTCACGTGGGACATCAGCACATTTATTATCCAAACTTTCCTTTCTCGGTAGGCATTTAAATGGGGAGAATAACTTAGCAACCCTGAAGAGTGTGGGACAGAAAATAAATATATTTTGTTATTCTGCCCAGTATCAGCATTCCTATTTTTACCTGCGAGTACACTGTTAACAGAGTATTGTCTGTTTACTTTTTAAAAAGGAAGAACATTTCCTTTTATGCACAGAATATTCCAATTGCCTTATTTTTCTCCCTCTGTGCCTGGTTGCATAAGCCGTCTGGTGCTTTGTTTCGGAGGCAGTCAGGACCACTAACCAAGTTCTTTGGGGTAGCTGTAAGGACAAATGAGTCTTTATATTTTTCACCTTACTTTTAACTCTTTGTTTCTTAAAACATAAGATGAATACCATAGAATATTTTCTTCCCCTCATTCTCTCTATCTAGTCTCTCAGATTGGAGTGGGGACAAAATAGGTTGGGTGAGTGGAACATCCCTGATTTTTTCTAGAGCCAGATTTTGTGCCTGTTTGACTAGAGAATCATTGTAGACAATCATCAGCATGTATTATGACTCTAATTTAGTTTCTCTTAAGAATTTCTCTGGGCCGAGCGTGGTAGCTCACGCCTGTAATCCCAGCACTTGGGTGGTCGAGGCAGGTAGATTGCCTGAGCTCACAGGTTCGAGACCAGCCTGAGCCAGAGCAAGACCCTGTCTCTAAAAACAGCTGGTGTTGTGATGGGCGCTTGTAGTCTCAGCTACTCAGGAGGCTGAGGCAAGAGAATTGCTTAAGCCCAGGAGTTTGAAGTTGCTGTGTGCTGTGACACTACGGCACTCTAATTCTACCAAGGGTGACAAAGTGAGACTCTGTCAAAAAAAATGAATTTTTGTAAAATATCTAAGCAGGGCATTTCAGAGCAATGAAGCTCATCTGGAAATTCTAATGAGTTCAAAAGTCTGTGACCAAATATTTGGGTTATGAGTAGCTAAATTCTTTAGATGTTTGACTGAGGTTTTTTTTTGTTTTTTCATTTATTCATTGATTTAATTATTGCTCAGTATCTGTCAGGACCCAGATTCCATTTTATCAATACATGCTGGGGAGATCAGAGTGAAGGGGACATATGTGCCTCCCCTTGAGAAGTTTCTAGTCTAGTGGTGAAACAGACCATTGCGATACAATAATTACAGTAGTTTTAAGTACCTAAATGCGATGAGAACAAACCAAAGGGGACAGGAAGTCTGTCTGAGGGCAGTCCAAAATCTTCCTGATGGAAACCGTAAAAAGAGTGGGATTTTAACAAACACATGGCTTATGGTGGCTGGGAAAGGGCGGATCCCATCAGCAACAATAAGAAACGTCAAACAGGTGGAATAATAAGCAAAGAAATGGGGGCAGAGGAGAGCCAAGTGCTGCTTGGGGAGGTACAGGGAGGAGCACTGGGTGTGTCACTGAGGGAGGGGACAGAGTGGACGAGGATGAAGGCCAGTTTGAGAAAGACCTTGTGTGGCATTCTGGAAATTTTAATTTTCTCCTGTGGGGCCATCAGAAGCTATTGAGGAATAGGGAATAATGTAGCAAGAGTTAGGAATATTCTGGTGGCAGTTTACAGTACAGATTAGAGGGGGACAAGAAATGAGCATGACATTTAGGAGAGGCTTTCAGTAGTATATGTGACAATGTAACAGAACTATAGCTGTAGGATTAAAGGGGAAAGGTATGGCTTCAAGAAATATCTAGACCTTAGGCACCACAGGACTTTGGTGTTTGTTAAATGTGGGAAGGGGTGGAGGAGAAGTAAACAGAAGATTTTCTTTTCAATTTTTTTGAACTTTTGCAATACAGAAATTATCTTATTTAATCATCATATCAGTTTGATGAGGTAGATACTGTGCTTATCCCATTTAACAGTTGGGCTCTCAGACAGTGCCTGTGGTTCAGTGGGTAGGGCACCACCCCCATATACCAAGGGTAGCGGGTTCAAACCTGGCCCCAGCTGAACTGCAACAACAAAAAAATAGCCGGTGTTGTGGTGGGTGCCTGTAGTCCCACTTAGTTGGAAGCTGAGGCAAGAGAGTCACCTAAGCTTAGGAGTTGGAGGTTGCTGTGAGCAGTGTGATGCCATGGCACTTTAATGAGGGCAATAAAGTGAGACTCTGTCTTTAAAAAAAAAAAAAAAACAACAGGCAGGCTCTCTGAGACTTAGAAGCTATGTGACTTGCCCAACATGAGAGCTTGTACCAAGTAAACTGGGATTTAAGGCCCAGCAGTCTGACCCACGGTCCGCATGCATGCCTGGTTATGGTGCTCAAGTGTGTCTTCCTCATGGTATCTTTTCCAGTGATGGCAAATACAGGACCAGGAGTCACCTTGAGTGGGAAGATGACTAAATGCCAGGAGAAGAGGTCATTCCAGTTCCTTTTGCCATAATTTATAACTATATAATTTATAAAAGTAGTACACTGCTCTTTTGATTTAAAAAAAAGCTCAACTGATAATTCAGCTGCTAATATTACCTTGATTCAACTTAAACACCTGCAGTCTAAGAATGTAGAGTATCTGTTCAAATGAAAGGCTTAGATCCTAGGGGTTTTTTTTTTTGTTTGTTTAGTTGGGTTTTTTTTCTGACCTGGCAATCATAATCAACTATAGGTCAGCCAAATATTTTTAGCAAGTTTAACTGATTTTGCTAATTAAGTAAAAGTAACTAAAGAACTTGAGTCAATTGGAAAGTGAAAATCCAACAACTTCTTTTGTTATTATGAGCAAAAATAATAAACTGGAATATAAATATCTTGTTGCCACACATGTGCCTATGACTAGTGCAGGGCCTTTGTGCTCGTACGGTCCAGTGCTTGGGTTTAAGGCTCTTCATTTACAAGTACAGATCCAAATATAAAATTGTTAAGAATGTCAATTAAAGGTGGGGATGAGACCCCCCTGAGTCACCCCCTGAAGCATTCTGTTGCTCTTAGCCCACTTAAGGATGTCCTGTGGTAAGGGGTGATTGACTTCCCCACTCGCCACTGGAGCCCCCCATTTTCATTTTGCCCTAGGCATCCCACAAATTCTGTATCTGCCTTGTCTCCGCAGTCTCCCACCTTACTCCGTATATAATACATGCATAGAGTGAACTTGGTGTGTGTGAATTCAGCAGATGCATATGTAGCTGTCATATCCAAAGTATAAGCCCACTGCCTTAGAAGTTAAAAGATAAAGTGATTTCTTAAAACCTAAGTAAAACTCTTGTATATTTTAGTCATAGTTAATAACCCAAAAAGAGGACATAATTAGTAAATTATTATTTAGAGTCTTATTTTAATTACTGTTATAAAAAATAATTGTGTATGGGCAGCACCTGTGGCTCAAAGGAGTAGGGCGCCAGCCCCATATGCCATAGGTGGCAGGTTCAAACCCAGCCCCAGCCAAAAACTGCAAAAAAAAAACACAATTGTGTGATATTAACGCTTAAACCTTGCCCAGAGACATCAGTATAGTGAAAATAGTATTAACTATGAGTTGTTAAATCAACCAGTCATCTTAATAATTGGTTCCATGGGCATATAGAGTAGCCTTCTATTAGTGTTTTGCTGTTGCAAGAACAATGCTACCTTTAGTATGCTGATTAATATTTTCTACCTCTAAAATCACAGAAAATACTAGCATACAAGGTGTCACATTAGCTGCTTTTAAAAAACATTGATGCTGTTAAAAAAAATAAAAATGGAAGCCACAGTTTAGATATATTCCAAGGGCAACTGCCTGTAATCACGTAATCAAAACTCAAGTCGTCCAATTTGCAACTATAATGTATCCAGAAAAATCAAAAAAACTTATTCTAACTCCCTTGAAATTTTATCTCATCATAAATGAAACCCAAAATGTAAGCTTTACATCCTTGTCATCATGATTCAGTGACATTAAACCAATCAGTTATGGACAAATCAGCTTACTCTATTTGCCTTAAAGAGAATGATAATGCATAAAAGCCAACCATAAAATAGATAAAATCCTTCTTCATGTTTTATAAACTGTGCTGTAACTGTTGTGAAGTGAACTTTTCCTCATTCATTCTCAATTCCAAGTCCCCTGGTTTATGAAGTGATCTTTTGTGTGCACAGTAAGTTCTATAATTTTAAATTTGATCTGAGTTTATTTTTGACACTACAAACATCTTAAATCTCTAAGTAACTGGGTTGTAGTCTACATTTATGATTTCACGCTGTGTAAGATTCTCAGTAATCAAGTGCTGCTAGTATATTGCCAATGTACAGCTGGAAAAGAACAAAAGATTCTGACTCCCTGAAACTATCCAGCTTTTTGGTGCGTCAAGGGTGGTCACCAAGGCCTACATTATTGGAATCTGTCTGAGTGTCACTGATCAATGAGCTAGCAGTGATTTCAGAAGGCAGCCAACCCACACAGAAGAAGAGGACTCCATCTGCCTATCCTGAGACCTAAGGAGTAGCTTCAAGCTAAGCCTATAATGCATGTCTTCCTGCCCAGGTGCAAAGAGAATAGTGCTGCCTCCCTTTCCTCCTCTAACTTTCCATATCCTTTTAGAGACGTCTTGGACCCAAAGCTCTACTTTAAATCCATCTTATACCAGGTTCTCTAGGGTGCAAGTACCATATCTGCAGTGGAGGTTAACCTTCATCCTTTACTCCTTTTGATGGGCTTGTAACATTGACCAGAGTGTGTGTATTATGATTAACTTTTCTTTTCTTAGGTGCCTCACTCCTGATGCAGAAGCCCGTCCAGATATTGTAGAAGTCAGTTCGATGATATCAGATGTTATGATGAAATATTTAGATGATTTATCTACATCCCAACTCGCCTTAGAGAAGAAGCTGGAACGGGAACGGAGACGCACGCAGAGGTATTTCATGGAAGCCAACCGGAATGCTGTCACATGTCACCATGAGCTGGCTCTGCTGTCTCAGGTAAGTACAAATCTTTCAATCGCTTCATAATGCACACTGATAGGCTGTCTGATACTGTTCATGCTTGTTTTAAGGAAAATTCAACTCTAGTTAGGAAAATATGTAGATGCTTACATATTTACATCTGTTTCTGTATCTTATAAATAAATCTGATGCAATAAACTGACCTTCCAAAATGCTAATCTATAATTTATTGTACATTGCAAAACCAGAGGTATCAAAAAGTTCTCTTAACAGTTCTTTAAATTATATTCTTCATAGAATTAGCAGTGAATGCTTATATTTAATTTCTTCAGCAATCTGATTGTACCTTTTGGGAATATGGATGAAAATGTGAGTTAATTCAGAGAAGGAAATAACATTTGACCTAAACATTTTTCTTATTGGTCTATATATTACTTTCATTGGTAATAATGTTGCCATGTTTTGAATCACAATGTCTTTTTATTTTTCTTGCCAATAACCTTTGGATTGTTTTGATATTTAAGTATCTTTCTGAACATCTCTTGGAAAAAGAGTGCCAAAGCTACAAATTTCCCCATGTGTAAGTGATGGTGCCAGTGATGCTCTTGTTGCTATTAATTTTCCTTCTTTGGTGTCTTTGTCATAAGAATTAGCCATGATCCATTATTTGCTCGTGCTCTGGGCCACCAGCCAGCAGGAATCCATCCGATCAGGGGATTTTCAATCCAGTGAATGTTCTTTTGTCCTGGTGATGGGGCCCAAGGCGATAAGATCATAAAGCTCATTCTTGGTTATTAAATTCTTTCCTGGAATCTTAAGGACCTGCTCTATTTCATCTGGGGAAGTTATATAAAAAGTTGGTCCCAAAAAGGCAGTTGTTGACAAGCAGCATTTTCAGTGAACTTTCTAAAAGAAGGAAAACACAAGTGTTTAGTGGTTTTGTCTTAAGGTACTGGGAATCCAGAATTTGAAAAGGTTTATGTTTTGGAGCATAGAACTTGGAGCTATAGCTCTCACTGAACCCACTTAAATCTCATACACAGGGAGTTAGAGCTCACTTTGCTTTGCTTGCCTGACTTCATAATAATTAGGCAACCACGAGAAACACATCATTCTATCGATGCATGTCATGTTGCTTTCCGAATATGGTGTTCCTAGGAGACTGCATGTAAGAGATATAGCTCTTTCATATATCTTGGGTATTCTGGGCCTTCTTTAAAGTTCTGCACTGAAAAGCTAGTTAGCTAATTTCCAATTGTATATAAAGGAGTCATTTTAGATTAGATTCATGTGGCTGATGTGGGGCCAGTGGTATTAGTTTACAATCTAACAGCAGGAATCCTCTTATCTTTAGCAAAACACCTTGAAAAGGACCATTTTATTTATTTATTTTTATTGCTTAGCTTAAAAAAATTACTTGTTATGAAACATTTTAAGCATTTATAAAAGCAAAGAGTGCTTTCTATACCATCCTCAGGTTTAGTAATTATTTTGAAGCAAATCCAAAGTACTGTATCATTTCATCCATCAATATTTCTTTTTTTTTTTTTTTTTTTTAGCTGGGGCTGGGTTTGAACCCTCCACCTCTGGCATATGGGGCCAGCACCCTACTCCTTTGAGCCACAGGCACTGCCCCCATCAATATTTCTGTATGTATTTGGAGAACTATTTTGACTATAAAATGTAGAAATCAGGCCATGGCCAGGTAAAACAAAGGTAGAGCTCTGAAGTCAAGGGAAGGATTTTGAGTTTCTAGATCTAGATTATATATTCATCGATAAGTAAGGGGAAGGAATATTACCTACCCCAGAGGATGCTAGGATTAAATAAATTAACATGTGTGAATATACTGTGAAATCTTTAAAGTGGCATAAAATTAGAAGGTAGAAGAAGAATAGTTTGTTGATGCAACTTAATAATCGAGAGCTGATTTGTCTTGTCCCAGGGATGACTGGCATTCAATTCATGTATATCAGACATATATTTAATACATATTTATTGCACATCTACTGCTACCCAGCCTCATATCAGTGCCCTCAAGGAGCATTCATAGTCTTTTATGGACCACAGAGACATTCTTTACTTCAAAGCAAAGATTATATTCTAGCTTTACATAGTCCTAATATACTTTCTCTTCTTCAACTATTTTAAGTACACTGATAATTTTTCACTTCAAGACTAATCAAATGTTAGCTAAAAGGAAAAAAATGCAGCTTTATTAAAGAACCAAGAAGGAAATATGATTGCATTTCATCAAAAGACAGCAGGCAGTTAATTGGCATTATCCTCACTAGGGACCAATTATTATTTTTAAAAAGATACATCTACACCACTGCTGGCAGAAAAATTATAAGTTGTAGAATTTTATGACTCTTTTTTTTCTTAAGCAGTATTATGATTACTTCATTTCAAATATAGTAGAATGTTCTCCCAGAGCAGTTAATATCAATAATGCAATTATATGATCTAGTGATAAATGGTGATCAAAGGAAAAAGAAATTAGTGGGTTCAGTAGAACTTTATGAATTCCTAGAACCAATAAAGAGATCTATTATGAATTACTGAAGTTTTGCAACTTCAGTAGTCGGCAGGGAAACAATTGATAAGAAGTGTTAAAGGCTCCTCTCCTGGGGGATTATACTATTTACTTTTACATTTTAGCTTAGTCTTAATTATGAAAATTTTCATAATAAGCTAGTAGAGACAAGCATCAAGATATATATCAGAAGGACAAAGAAGTCTTCCCTATTAAATTTTATTCTTATGTTCTGCAGTTTACCCAGTATGAAAGAGAAGCTGGACTCCCATTTTGAAGAATGTTAAGCTTTCTAGTTCTTATAATTTAAAATAAGAGAGCATAAGGAGGGTACAGAGTTGGGAAAGATAAGAATTAAGCAGTATAATGAGGTACTTTTTTTACTCAAATTTATAATAATTAAAGGGTGTTGTAACAGAGAGGGTACTGTGGCATTCTAATAGTCAAAATCATGATCAGTCTTTTGGCTCTACAGATAATTTGTTGACCACACGGTATCATCACCCTTTAGGTGTTATCTTATATGCTGGACAGAAAAATCAGTGACAGACATTTCTGAGGAGTCAATTGCTTAGATCTTCAAGTCTTCGTGAACAGATAACAAGGATGAACATTAAAAAAGGTTCACTTAGAAAAGCCTGGAGAATCAATGGAAAACTTTAATCCCATTCAGTTTATTGGGATTTTTATGGATATAGCTATAGACTTTAACATTTACATAGGCGTATAAAGCACATTTGTATGTGTACAAGTAGAGCAGGGAAACTCAAGAGTATCGTGAAGAAAGCGTGTTCTTGCAGTGTGAGATTTATTACTTCTTTTCCAATAATATTTAACAGGAAGTTGATCTTTACCACCCCTGTTTTAAAGCTGAATGATTTCTTTTTCTTTTCTTTTCTTTTTGATGATTTATTTTTACTAATAATTTAGTACATGTGTTCAGTTTGGAGAACAACTTTCACATTTATAAGCATATCAGAGAATACAACAAAGGGAAAAATTGAAAATGTTTGTACTATATAATTAATAATGAATAACAGGGATTTGTTAACTATCTTCCAAATGTAAAGCATTATGCTTAGTATTTTGAAGTTCATACAAAAATTATAAAGAACAGTGCCAGTTGTGAAGTAGCTGATAATCTACTAAGAAAAGATAGATATGCATAAGGAGGAGGAAATTTTGAATTGTTTTAGATGGTTTGAGTAAATAGATGAGATGTATAGGTATAGTTCAATGAGGTTCCCAGGAAAAGGAAAATAGGACCTTGATACCTAGTTAAGGAAAGCACTCCTGGTTGGAAAATAATATAGTGAAAGTACTGAAGCTCCACATGTAACAGCTTAGCTCAATGAGGACTAATCATTAAACTTAAAAATGGGGTCGTTTTATGTTTTAATTTAAAGGTAAGGACAAGGAAACCAGGAGACGTTAAGAGACTACTCCAAGGCCTCCCAGCTGGTTAGTGAAAGCTCTAGGAGCGAGAGTTAATTAGGTGATTTACGATGTATTTTTATAGGTATAGTTTGAAAAGTCTGGTAGGTGGTAAAAGTTTGTGAAGGTGTTAAGGTGTTTGGATTCAATTTTGTGGATAGTCTGGAGTAAAGCCTTGAATTTCTCCAAGGTGCCTAACTACCAGATTGCCAAACGGAAGGCTAATTCCTGCTTAGTATAGAGTCCCCGCTTATTACAGACTTCCTTTTTGGTTGTTGTTTTTTTTTTCTGCTGTGGTTTCCACTATTCTCCTCTATCATTTTTTCCATCTTACCTCTCTAAATACTGGCTTCTTAATTTTAGATGTTCTGCCCTTCTTCTTGCTCTTCCGTTGAGTGAGCTCCTCTAGCCCCATGGGGTTTCATTTTTTTATGCATCTGGGTAAACATTGGTTGTACAACATGGAAACTTTATTTTCTATAATCATGTATCATTTTGTTTTGAACCTTATTCCTATTGATGGCAGAAAATGGTAGATGTAGTCAGCATCAACTATGTCAGCCTCTCTTCATCTGAAAGTTTCTTTCCCATTTCAAGGGTTCTTGTCTCTGTGTCCTCTCCCAAGATGGGAGCTGACACAGAAGGAAGCTCTAACATCCCCAGGTTGAGAGGAGCAGGGGCCCTGCATGCTGTTTTCCTCTCTCTAGATGATATAAGCCCATCTCTGTGATTTGGGACACTGACCGCTGTCCTTGTTAAGTATTCATGGCATCTGTAACTCACAGCCTCCTGTCTCATCATAGTTTAAGCCCAGTGAATGAGCCATGATACTTCTCTCACTTTTTAATCACTATCCTGCCCTTCTGAAGCCTGATTGTGACTTTCTTGGCATCCTTTGTTTAAGCAGTCTGCTCTGTGACTTTCAGTAAAGTGATGGCCTGATGAATGTGCCTCTGGCACCACAGCCATCCTCATTCCCACTGAGACACATGGGAGCTCTGGATTCCCATCCATGCTACACACAGCTCCCTGGGAGTAGGGTGCCATCTCAGCCCCATCAGCTCTGGCACCTTCTTCATCCTTTCCTACTGTTTTTTTTTTACATATACATGTGTTTATTAGGTTTCCACTTTTTGCCTTCACAAAATATCCTTTCCGACTTTTCTGTCCCAGGTGTCTGCCACTTAATTATTCATCCTGAAAGTAATTTTTGAGTGCCTGATAGATGTCAGGCACTATTTTAGGTGTAAGAGATACCATGGTGAAGAAAACAGGCGAGGCCTCTGTTTTCATGGGCCTTATGTTAAATGCCCATATCAACCACAGAGTATATAGTGTTAACGATGATTACAGAGCTGCTTTACAGCTCCCAGTGTTTTCTGGCTATATCTGTCTTCCCCCCTCAAACCCTCTGGGTTTCCCTACCAACTTCCCAACTCTAATTCCAAAGTTCAACTCAGCTGGATGGGTATAAAGAGGAAAAACAAAGATATTTGTGCCTGCCCTCTCATTTTCTCTTCCTCCTGCCAGGCTCGTTCTTCGGGCTTCACGATTATCCCGTTTCCATCTTCCCTGCCAGAAGCTGCCCTTGCATCGATTGCAGCCTTCTCTTTCCCCAGGTGTTCTTCACCCCTAATTTCTTGAGTCTATAAGTCTTGTCCTCATAGCCTGGTCTTAGTGGTAGAAGAGTTCTGGAAGGAGAAGCATACCAATTATTTTTTTGATATGGCAAAATGCATTAAGATGTGTTTCCCAACATAATTTCATACTCATTTCCTAAAGACTTCCAAAGCTACCACCCCTAAAGTTCCCTGTCTGATCTCAGCCTCTCCTGTGTGCCAGACCTAAATTTTAAACTGGATATCCACCTGCACGCCTCACAGGTACTCATACTGAGTGAGCCCCACAGCAGATGGATTCTCTTGCCTTCACCCCATTGTATTCTATCCTCTCCTCACCTGAGGTGGAATCTCAATGTCCTCAGTTCATTCTCCCTTAAATCCCTGCATTCATTTTGTTAACAAGTTCTACCAGTTCTGTCTTTGAAATGTGCAGCAAATCCATCTTATCCTTTCAGTTTTTGTTCTTTCTACTTTCCATTAGATCATCACAATATCCTACTTTCTTGCCTCTTGTCTCTTCCTTGCCTCTACCAGGGATTCATTCAGTCGGTATACCACCTCTACCAGGCAGCATTTGGCAATGGGTATGTGGGGGAGGGGGACTGGTGAGTGTCCCAGGGCATTGTTGTTTATCACTATGACTTTGAAACAGAACCAGGAGACACATACTAAGAGATTTGTTGCAAGAAATTGGCTTAAGTGATTAAGAATTGGCAGGAAGAACAGGCTGGAAATCTTGGGCATGAACTGAAGCTGCTGTTCACAGGCTGAATTTCTTCCTCCTCTCGAGAAGTCTCAGCTGTCTGACCTTTGATTACCCAGGATCATCTCTTGCCTTAGCCGCCAAAATTACCTATCAAAAAAACCCATGTCTGATCTTGGTAGAATATCCCATGTTTAAGATGATGAATGTCTAGTTGAGTCCTAGACATTTTCCCTAAGCTTTTGGTGAATTAACAAAAAGATTTTTATGACAACCTGATATTGTCAAACTGTCAAAATATGGCAAAAATAACTGTCATCTTAAATCCCCTCTACTTTAGAGGCCAAGTCAGCTGGTAGAGCACTTATAATAAAAGATTATTTTTTTAATTCTGAAACCCTTCATAATTTAACTTCTTTATTATAGCATTCTGATTTTAGTTTTCTAGTAAGATCTGATCTAATCTGATCTGTATGTTTTCTTAGCAAACTTTGAGAGATATTTGATATTTTTCTTAAATTCTCAGATGTCTGTAAAGTTAACCATTTAAGAATTAAACAAATACTTGTATGCAAGCATCCAAATTCTAATTTTCTTTTTTTTTTTTTTGAGACGGAGCCTCAAGCTATCCCCCTGGGTAAAGTGCCATGGCATCACGCTCACAGCAACCTCCAACTCCTGGGCTCAAGCGAGTCTCCTGCCTCAGCCTCCCAAGTAGCTGGGACTACAGGTGCCTGCCACAACGCCCGGCCATTTTTTGGTTGCAGCCGTCATTGTTGTTTGGCGGGCCTGGGCTGGGGATGCGAACCCACCACCTTAGGTGTATGTGGCTGTCGCCTTAGCTGCTTGAGCCACAGACGCCGAGCCCAAAGTCTAATTTTCTTAGTGCAATTTTTTAAAGTGCTATTTATTTATCTAAGTTGCTTTATTTTTATTATACCATATGTCATTTATAATCGCTGAGCATACTACTAAAGGCATGTATTTGCAATCCTCTGCTAGGAGATTAAATTAAGCCATGTAGAAAATGATGTATTTTAAAAGGACGATATTTTGTGAACATCTTCACTTTTATTGTCTGGTTAATTGTTGACTGAATTTCCCCCAAGGCTGTGAAAACTCAACAAGTAATGATGCAGGGAATGAAGCATCAGGAAAAATCATGACTTGTTTGGGAAATGCTGTGTGTTTATGTTTTCAGAAAATAAAGCAGTGCCTTATAGTCTCCTACACAGATACAGACACAATCCTTACATCCACACTAAAATACTCCTCTACATACAGTAAAAGATACAAATCTTTAAGTGCTTAGTTCAGTGACTTTTGACATATATATAACCATCCAAAACAACAATCAGAACATTTACCTCATCTCACAAAGTTCCCTGTGACTCTTTTGTACAATTCTCTGCTCAAGGACAAAGACTGTTGAGAATTCATCACTATGAATTACTTTTGCCTATTATTTGACTTCATATACCTGGCTTCCTTCCTGTGACATAATGTCTGCAATATTTACCCATGCCGTATATATTAGTGATTTGTTTACTTAGCTAGGTGGTGTTAACTTGTACCATAATATACCATAATTCGTTTTTCTGTCCCCCTGTTGATGGACACTTACGTTTCCAGATTTGGAGTTTTATAAGTGAGAGTGTTGTAAACGTTTTCATATAAGTAGTGTGGTTCTGTTTTCATTTCTCTTGGATAACTACCTAGAAATATTGCTAGAATGAAGCAATGTGTACGAATCACAGGTTCTGCATGCTTGTCAACATTTGTTATTGTCAATCTTTTTTATTTCAGCCTCTATAGTGCTTTTTGTGGTTGTTAGAGTTTTTGGCATCCTTTTAAAGAAATTGTAGCCTACGCCAAGGTTGCAAAAATAGGGTCCTATATATTTTTTGTAAATGTTTTATTGTTATAGCTTTTATATTTAGACCTATGATCTATTTAGATTTAATTTTGTATATAGAATAATAGAGAGATTGACATTTTTTGTATGGGTATCCAGTTTTTCCAGCATCATTTTTTAAAATGTCTAATCTTTCCCCATTGCTTTTGCTAAATCTCTTCATTAAAAAATTGCTTGACAATATATACGTGGATCTACTTATTTTCTTTTTTCACTTTTTACATTTTAATTATTATGAATACATAATAATTGTACTTATTTATGTGATATTTTGATATCAGCTTACAATGTATAATATCAAATCAGGGTAATTGGGTTATCTTTCAAGCATTTTTTATTTCTTTGTGTTAGGAAAGTTCCAATTCTGTAATTATTGTTAGCTATAGTCACCCTAATGTGCTATTAAAACTGGATTTTATTCCTTCTGTCCAACTGTGTATTTGTATCCACTGGTCATCCCCTCTTTATCCTTCCCTCCCCACTGCCCTTTCCAGCTTTTGGTAATTGTCAGTCTACTCTCTACCCCCATGAGTTCAATTTTTTTTTTTTTAGCTCCCATATATGGGTGAAAAACATGTAATATTTGTCTTTCTGACTTATTTGTTCTGACTTACTTCACTTAACATAATGCCCTCCAGTTCCATCCATGTGTTGCAAATGATGGAATTTCAGCCTTTCTATGTCTGACTACGATTTCATTGTGTCTATGTACCACAGTTTTTAATCTGTTCATACGCTGATGGACACTTAGGTTGATTCCATATCTTGGCTATTGTGAGTAGTGCTTGATAAACGTGAGAGTCCAGAAATCTCTTCAACATACTGTTTTCCTTTCTTTTGTATATATACCAGCAGTGGGATTGCTGGATCATATTATACTGTAGTTCTGTTTTTCATTTTTTGAGGAACCTCCATACTGTTCTCCATAGTGGCCCTACTAATTTACATTATCATTAACATACTATTAATGAGGGTTCCCCTTTGTCATGCATCTATTTCTTTTTTCTTGATACAAAATGTTTTACATAAATTTATGGGGTACATGTATTTGTTATATGCATAGAATGTGTAATGATCAAATCAGAAAATTTGCAGTTTCCATCACCTTGAGTATTTATAATTTATACATGTTGATGACATTACAAACCTATTCTAGCTAATTGAAAATATACTAAATATTATAAATTATTGATAATTATACTTACTCTCCTCTGCTATCAAGTATTGAGGTTTATTTCTTCTATCTAACTTTATGTTTATCCTCACTTGTGAAGCTAATTCTGAACTCTGTTCTGGTCCATTGACCTATATGTCTATGCTTAGGCTCATGCCACACTGTTTTGATTGTTGCAGCTTTTTTAAATGCTTTATTTAATTTCATTTTACTTGACAAGTAAAATTGTATACTCTTATTGTGTACAACATGATGTTTTGATGTATATATACATTGTAGAATGGCTATACTGAGCTAATTAACATATGCATTGCCACACACAGTTATTTTTATAGTTAAGGATACTTAAAATACACTCTTTTAGCATTTTTTAACAAGATAATGTTAGGCCAGTCACTGTGGCTCATGCTTGTAATCCTAGCACTCTAGGAGGCCAAGGCAGGAAGATCACTTGAGGTTAGGGGTTTGAGACCAGCCTACACAAAATGAGACCCTGTCTTACTAAATATAGAAAAATTAACTGGGTATTATGGCCATCTACCTGTAGTTCCACCTAGCTGAGTCAGGAGGTTGCTTCAGCTTAGGAATTTAAGGTTGTATGAGCTAAAATGGCACTAAAGCCTAGACACAAAACAAGACTCTGTCTCAAAAAAAAATACAATATATTATTATTAACTATAATCATCATACTTTATAATAGGTCTCTCAGAATAATAACTAGATAGCAAATTTTCAGCTTTGTATGAGTATTTTTGTTAAGAAGTCCAGAATAAAGCAGTAAATAAAATCCAGACTTGAAGAGAATATTTTTCTTTATTATGTAATCCTTATAAATTTAGGGTTCTAAAACACCAGCTTTTATGGTTTAATTTTAACTATTGTTCTCCTACTTGATATGTAGAGCATGAAAGAAAGGAAATACTTCAAGATGCACAGATTGAATTAGACAATAGTATCGTCCAGACAACTTTGGAGCTAAAAGATTTTTGTTTACCACTGGGAGGAACCAGGCTCTAGGCTAGTTTTGTCAGCCCATATCGCTGATGTAACAAAGCCTGTTCTACCAGAGGAAGGCCTGGAGGTGCCTCTCATCATGCTGCTGACATGGGCAGTTCACTGAGCTCAGGTCTGGTCCACATGACTCCTTTAGAGTCATGACTGACTGATTTATTTCAAAGAATACCTTGAAATTTAGGGATGAGGTACAGTACCAGTACCAGTATTCAGTCAATGAACTGTCTTCTATTTTGAACTGGGTTTGTGCTGTCATCCATGGAAAGCATAAATGGTGGTTTGCCACTGATAGAAGATTACCTCAGCTGGATGCTTGATGAATTTCTGTCAAGCATCTGCTAGTACTAAATTCATGTATTTAAGACCAAAGTTATTAACTTAGCAAATGGAAGAAACAGTAGTACATGGTATAGCTGGTAGAATATGAATATTTCAGAATATAAAAGAAGTAATGCATTTTTAATAATTCTAAAGTAAATCATCTATAGGATATAGCTGGTATTATGCTTCATGTTTATGTCTTGCTTTTTAATTCTTTCTCTCCTTACAAAACTATCATTTTAGGCAATTTAAAATATTGCACTAGTTTTAATAAAATAGGCTCTCTTAATTCTTTCCCTAAAAAAAACAGGTAATTTGGGTAATATCAGTCTGTTACTGTTAGAATTTCTATTCAACTAGAAATATATTATGATCTGCTGCACACACAAAAATACTACATTATAATGAGCAAAACTAAGCTAAACATAATTGTGCCTCTCCCAGCACTGTGACGGGAAGCATCTTCTATAATGGTGGTGATTTTCATATCAGTGATAATTTTATTGTCTGATTTGCATTGTATTCTCCTTGCTGTCATATTGATACACAGAAGGTATCCATCCTTTCCTAGAGATGCAGATGCCAAAAAAGGTCTGGTTATCTCCCTCTCCTCCTCCTTGAAAAATCTTAACTAATTAGAAAGTAAAAAAGACAATAGCAGCCAAATTTCATTCCCCAAAGTGGCATTAAAAAATTTTTTTTTCACCTAAATTCCTATAATAGGCTAATGTACTTGCTGGAAATTTCTGTTGAGAACAACTTAATAGCTTCAACATTTAGAGCAAAAACATTCAGCCATACTCTGCCCTTGGCTAGAGCCTGATGGGTTATGAAGGCTCATTGTCATTGCTGGGCAGGTCATGTCTGACAGATGAAATTTGTAACTTCTCATAAATGCAGTGGGGGAAAGGGAAGGGAGAAGTTTCATTTCTACTCATGGGTGCATCACTAAGTAGTCCCTTCAGCTCTTGGAGGAACTTCACAATACAAACTACTAAGTAAAGAAACAAGATTAAAAAATGTACAGAAATCACAAAATCTGCTGACTCTATAAGGGACTTCACTACCTTTTATGGCCCTTCTCTTTCTTTTGCCTGAAACACAGAAACTATTTATTGAGCTATTTGCTATGTGCAAGGCATCATGCAAAGCACTGAAGGATTTTTAAATGATTAAAATACCCCCCTGTTCTTCAAGGAGCAATTTGGATAAAGAGTTGGGTGGGTACCCAATCTTCTCAACAAAAACTCTGGAACTCACTTTAGGGAAAATGTACTGGAGTAGCATGTGGCTCATGGCAAAGTCAAAAACTGTTATCAGTTTTTTGAAGTAAAATCTTTGGCAAGAGGGTTATGATAGAAATACAAGTCTTAAGCTAAACAAACTGTACATTCTGCATTGTGAAAAAGCATCGCTATCAAATTGGGAATTCTCTTTATCAGATTTTGCGCAAATAATTGCAACTTAGGCAGTTGCAATTGATTATTGATTCACAACTCACTGGTTCTTGGGTTTTAGTTACAAGTCAAGCCTCCTTCAATTTGGAATTGTCTTTTTCAGGACTCACAACTTCTCCTGTTTACTTGTTCAAAGAAAAATGTCTTCTTTTGATGTCTTATTTATGCCTATGCTCAAAAGAGACAAAGACTTTGCTGAAGTTTTGCCATTTTTAGTCATGTATGGATTCTACTGTCTTTTTTTTATTATTATTTGATTGTGTTTATGGGATACAAATGCAATTTTGTTACGTATATATATTACCTAGTGGTCAAGTCAGGGCTTTTAGGATATCCATGATGCTAACAATTTACATTGTACCCATTAAGTAATTTCTTGTCATCCACCCCCTCCTACCTTTCACTCTCCCAAGTCTCCATTTTCTGTCATTATACTCTCTACATCCATGTGTACACCTTATTTAGATCCCACTTCATGTGAAAGCATGCAATATTTGTCTTTCTGTGTCTAACTTCTATCACTTTAGGTAATAGCTTCCAACTCCATCCATGCTGCTGCAAAAGACATTATTTCATGCTTTTTGTGGCCGAATAGTATTTCTTTGTGTACATACAACATTTTCTTTATCCAATCATCTATTGATGGACATTTAGGATGATTCCATTTCTTAGCTATTCTGAATACTGCTGTGATAAGCATATGAATGCAGGTATCTTTTTGATACATTGATTTCTTTTCCTTTGGGTATATACTCAGTAGTAAGAATCCTGGATCAAATGATAGTTCCATTTTTAGTTCTTTGAAAAATCTTCATACGATTTTCCACAGAGTTTGTAGTAATTTACATTCCCCACAAATTGTGTATAAGAGTCCCCTTTTCTTTCATCCTTGCTGATATCTAGTATTTTTTTGGGGGGGGCCTTTTTACTAATAGTGATTCTGACTGGGGTAAGATGATATCTCCTTGTGGCTTTAATTTGCATTTCTATGATACTTAGTGATGTTGAACGTTTGTTGATATACCTGGCCATTTTGTCTCCTTTTGAAAATATCTATTCATATTCTTTCCCCACTTCTTAATGGGATTGTTTTTGTTGTTGTTGTTGTTACTCAATTGTTTGAGTTCCTTGTAGATTCTGGACATTAGTCTTTTATTTGATGCATAATTTGAAACTATTTTCTCCCATTCTATGAGTTGTCTCTTGACTCTGTTGTTTATTTCCTTTGCTGCATGAAAGTTTTTAGATTAATTAAGTTCTGTTTGTCTACTTCTGATTTTGTTGCTTGCACTTTTGAGATCTTAGTTATAAATTCTTTGCCTAGACCCCTGTGCAGAAGACTTTTCCCTAGAGTTTCTTCTAGTATTTTTATAGTTCCAGGTCTTATATTTTAGTCCTTAATCCATCATGAGTGGATTTTTGTATACTGTAAGAGACAGGAGTCCAGTTTCATTCTTTTGCATATGGCAATCCAATTTTTCTCAGCACAATTTATTTAAAAGAGTGTCCTTTCTCCAATGTGTGTTCTCATTGACTTTGTTAAAGATCACTTGGCTTTAAGTATATGACTTTATTTCTGGGTTCATTATTTTTTTCCATTAATCTATACGTCTATTTTTATACTAGTGTCATGTTGTTTTGGTTACTATAGCTTTATAGTATAATTTGAAGTCAGGTAAGGTGATGCCTCCAGCTTTGTTCTTTTTGCTTAGAATTTCTTTGGCTTTGGGCTCTTTTTTCTTCCATATGAATTTTAGAATTTTTTTTTCTAATTCTGTAAAAAATGACAGTGATGTTTTGATAGAGATTGCATTGAATCTCTAGATTGCTTTGGGCAATTAACAACATTAATATTTGTGATCCATGATCATAAAATGCTTTTTCCATTTGCTTATATCACCAAGAATTTCTTTCATTGGTGTTTTATAGTTTTCTTCATAGACATCTTTCACCTCCTTGGTTAAATATATTCCTAGATATTTAATGAATTTTTTTTGTAGTTATTGTAAATAGGATTGCCTTCTTGATTTTGCTGTTAGCTAGAATATTACTGGTATATAGAAATGCTGCTGATTTTTGTACATTAATTTTGTATCCTGCAACTTTACTAAATTCTTTTATAAGATCTAAGAGTTTTTTAGTAAAGTCTGTAGGTTTTTCTAGGTATAAGATCATATCATTACAAGCAGGGATAATTTACTTCCTTTATTACATTTGGATGCCATTTATTTCTTTCTCTTCTTGCCTGATTACTCTGGCAAAGACTTCTAGTATTGATCTAGTATTGATTAAGAGTGGTGAATGAAAGTAAGCATCTTTGTCTTGTTCCAGATATTAGAGGAAATGTTCTCAAACTTTTCCATATTTAATTTGATGTTGCCTATGGGTTTGTCATATATGGCCTTCATTACTTTGAGTTATGTTCCTTCTATGTCTAGTTTGTTAAGGATTTTTATCTTGAAGAGATATTGAATTTTGTTATGCTTTTTCCATGTTTGTTGACATGATCATATGTTCTTTTTATATTTTTATTTATGTGATTTATCACTGTACATGTAACATTTGTATTAATTTGCAAAATATTGAACCATCCTTGCATCCCTGGTATAAAACTCATTTGATCGTGGTGCATTCACTTCTTGATGTTCTGTTATGTTCAGTCTGCTAGTATTTTGTTAATGATTTTTCCATCTATGTCCATCAGGGATATTAGTCCAGATTGTCCTTTTTTTGTTATGTCTTTGTATGGTTTTGGTATCAAGGTGATACTGGTCTTGTCAGTTTCCAGGATCTTAATTGCATCAATGAAAAAAAAAAGTTTTCTCTACTCAAAAATTCTTAGTCTTTTTTCAACCTGGAAAGCATTGCTATATCTTGGATATAAGTCTTTAGAAAGTTGCAAATGTTAGCTGTGGTCTTTAGACTAGGCTGGAGATGACTTTTTTAGAACAAAAGAGAGCATAAGGAAAAGAAGGCCCTAAACTGGATGTTTATTTTCATGTCAATTCCTAATTACTTCAATTGAGAGTAGTTTGAAGAGGATTCTTTCGTTTGGGAGAAAGAAAAGAGAAGGACATGAAAGAGGTGGAATGGGTTTTATAGTAAATTTTAGAGTCTTAGAAGGAGGTCCTAAGTTAGATATGGGCAAAACTGAGTCTGGCATTAGAAGTCATATACTAACCTTAGGCACTGGAAAAATTTCCAGTGAGGACAAACATACAGCTCTCTCGGAGGGTAGTCAAAGCGTTTCTCATTTCAGATTCTAAGTTGGCAGACCAAGGTGGGCCTAAGAAGCAGGAATTAACAATTCAGAGTCATAAAATAGACTTTAAACCTTGGGTGGAGGACTAGTCACAGAAAATTCTTCTAAAATGCTTCTTTATGTGCATTTTAGCTTCAATAAAGCAGACAGTTTATGAAACTCCGAAGAAAGGAACACTGCAAAGATTCTCAGGGAAAAGAAATAATAAACAGTTATGGACAGTTTGCAGTGCACAAAATAAACAGTAATGGACAGTTTGCAGTGCACAAAATATTTTGATATTTTTTTTTTATCTTGTTCAGAGAACACAAATGCATAAAGGCTTACAGAGGTTTACTTCTGACTTTAGTTACTCAGAAGGTTTTAGACTTTTTTCATCTGCAAATTCCACTACCATGGGATTTTCAGAGACCTGCCTCTTGAAGCTGTGGGTGTCATTTTAATTGTAGGAAAAAATAGCTGAAACAAATAAACACAAACCTGCCTTTCAAATGGGTGTCTTTCATCCTTAGAGCCTTTTAGTGAAGAAAGGGTACTTAATTTGTGACTAACCTGACACAATTCATAGAGGAATTCTTTCCCCTTTAATAAATGCAGATTAAAAAAAAAAGTTTAAAGATATTTACTCTGAGCCAAATGCATGTGACCAGCAGTCTAAAACACCTGGCCCCAAGACATTCTGAGAAAATGTGCTCCTGTTTCCTTATGCTCTCTTGATAATTATCCTTTCCTCCTTCTTTGCCTGGCCTTTCTTCCTTTTTCTTTTTGTCTACTTGATCTGTAGTTTAGACTTGTCAGCACTGTGTAGCCCCACAGCTTCAGAAGTTTCTTTATGCTTGCTACAGGTGGGTGCAACGAATGTCATAGCTGTCAAGAATTACCTGGGTAAAGAAATGAGGGGTACTTTCTGCAGAGTCACACGTCCTTCCTTCCTCAGTGTCTTTCCTTAGAAAAACCAAAGCTTCCACATTCAATGGCATTAATACTTTCTTCTTTATCCTTACTGAACCTTCAGAGATAAGTTTTGAAGTTTCTAGCAATGCCTTTTAGAGAAATATAGAATCACATCTAATGTAGATGACCTTGCAATGCTATCATAATAGAAACGCTCCTGTCAGTCTTGGAGGATTTTGGAGGTTCCCCTGGTGAGTTCTACAGGGTGTTCAAGGCAGGCACTAATGTGGAGTCCCGGTGGTGTGGAAGCCCCTTCACTGCATCTTTTAATCTTGTAGAGGACCTCCCCTCTCACTCTCCATGCCATGGCTCTGTCTGCTACTGGTTTCCCTTGAGTTTTGAAGAAAATAAGACTTTACTTATCTACCATACTGCTGAGAGGCTTTGATAGCAGATATTTTAGAAAAAACTTGAAGTAGAGAAATTCTGCTAAATTGATATGTAGTCTATTTTTCAAAAGTACATTTTCCTTTGATTCTGAGCTCTGTTGCCACATCCACTCTTCTTTGTCCAGTCGTAGCTTACTGACCTACTTTTTCTTTAAATTTATGAACTGAATAGATTCCATAGTAGGTATATAGATGAATTATTGATAGTACTTTTGCATAAAATATTTATAATGATCTGTTAAGCATTTTGATATATGTTCTAACAGGCTTTGGGTCTTAGAGAAGGAAGGAAAGAGAAAGAGGCTATTAAAAGTTAAATCCTCTTTCCAGGAAACCTTTGAGAAAGCAAGCTTGAGTAGCAGCAGCAGTGGAGCAGCCAGCCTGAAAAGCGAACTTTCAGAAAGCGCAGACCTGCCCCCTGAGGGCTTCCAGGCCCCCTGTGGTAAGGATGAAGACAGGGCCTGTGATGAAATCCTGTCCGACGATAACTTCAACCTGGAAAATATTGAGAAAGGTACCGTTAGTGAAAGGGTGTCAGCATGAATGCACTCTTAGCGCCTTTCTGTTTCAAGGTTCATTTGCCTTTCATTGTTATTAATATGCAGATATATATTCAGAGCTTGATGATGAATTGGACATTTCGGATAACTCCAGCAGCTCCAGTTCCAGCCCTCTGAAAGAATCTACCTTCAGTAAGCTTTCTTTATAAGTTTGCCACATGTGGGATTCTGGCAGGTGATTCGGGAATCATACTTGAATGAAAGCAAATATCACCGTAATATAACCCTCTGGTCTGTTTTCCAGGTACAATGATAATTAGGTCAAGTGTGTCTATCTCTCTGACAGAGCCCACAGGCCAGCCAGCACAGTGGTTTTGCATTTCCTTGGCTGTCAAATGAATAGTTTTATTATTTCTATCAGAAAATGCAGATTCTAACTAGGGAGTTGAGATAACTAATTTACAGACAGCTAAATAATAGGAATGATAGAAGTGACCTGTTAGGGGTCTGTTCATTAGAGGGATTAGAAGCTTGTGGAAGAAATTAGTCTTGGTGTGGACTTATTTTTGTGTGGTTTTATTTACATTAATGCAGGGAGAATGGGAACTGAAGACCCCATTCTTGAAAAGGGAAAACATCCTCCAAAAGGGGGAAAAAACAGAGAAATAAGCTGAGCAAGGTGGAATAAAAACAGTTTAGCCAGCTTACTTTTAAACTAGCTGTTAAATTACTTGTCTGAGTAGTTTCTGCTTATACTAGAAGCCTGGCCTGTAAGGGGTACAGCTTCCAAACACCCCTGCTGGGTCTGTAAACACTCTGAAGAATAATGGCTGTAATAGAAGTCACGCAAGGCCTGGGAAGGAACATTAACTAGGCTGTCCTCTGCCCAGTCAATAGTCAAAGCAAATACCCGTTGCGGGGATTTGTATTATGGCCAGGATGGAGAACAAGGTATTTGTATTATGGCCAGGACAAAGAACAGCTCAAGCACTGAGATATGGGCAAGAGAGCTTATACCCTAACCATGGAGGAAAAAGCCTCTGGGTAGAGGTAAGGGGAAAATTCCTCTTTTCCACCAGTTCTTCAGAGAAGAACTGACATCACCGTATCTGCTCCACAGAGAAACTAGAGGGGTTTAACCTCTCCCAAGGGATCCATATGCATGACCACACCTAGGAGGCTGCCCCCACACAAAGTTCAGGTTTCCCATTTCTCAAAACTGCCCTTAAAGTTAATGAGTATACATAGAATAAGAACTAACATGCTTTCTCAGAGAAACTGCTGACATTTTTACTCCCTTCCTCAGCTTACCCTTTCAGCTAAATGAGAAAATAGCCTTCAATAAAAGCTGGGTAGAACAAACATTTAGGAACCCCACAAGCTAACAGTAGTCACCTATGTTCCCACCTTTGAAAACTCTATTCTGTGTGTCCTGTCTTGTTATCTCTCACCACTTTTAACTTTATTATTTCCTGAGTCAATCATCGCCAGTTCCACAGGTCTTAAAGGACCCTGCCACCAGCACATTAATGTTAGGGATGTATTAAAATACTAAAGTAAAAGAAATATTTTTATTTCTTTTTAGAACTATAAAAAATATAAAAATTCAGTCAATAGGGTTACTCTTGACTTCTTAATTGAAGAAAATCGTCCTACTAGGGTAAAGGAAAGAAAAAGAAAAGGTAAAGATAAAATTAAGACTGTGATGAAAGATAGGATCAAATATACTCAACAAACCTGAAGCTAAAAGAAGAGAGTAGTTACAATAGAAAATGTAGAGGAAGAAATATTCTTTTAAAAACGTTGATAAAATAAAAACTATAGATGCAAATACTCTGAAATTAAGTGTAAATAATTCTGTCTCTTCAGTGACTACACTATGAAAATCTTTTTTTTTTTTTTTTTTTTTTGAGACAGAGCCTCAAGCTGTCCCCCTGGGTAGAATGCTGTGGCATTACAGCTCACAGCAACCTCCAACTCCTGGGCTTAAACGAGTCTCCTGCCTCCGCCTCCCACGTAGCTGTGATTACAGGTGCCCGCCACAACACCTGGCTATTTTTTTTGGTTGCAGCCATCATCGTTGTTTGGCAGGCCCTGGTGGATTTGAACCCACTACCTTAGGTGTATGTGGCTGGTGCCTTAGCCACTTGAGCCATAGGCGCCAAGCCCACTATGAAAATCTTATAAAAGAAAGTTTAAAATAGTCTCAGTAGGGATTGAAGTAGAATACTATGGATTTAGCTGTGTTCTTTGTCTTTTCCAACTT
>CAUYTI010011827.1:0-19159 GCA_963575145.1 Galago senegalensis
GCCTGTGGTCCCAGCTACTTGGGAGGCGGAGGCAGCAGACTCGCTTGAGCCCAGGAGTTGGAGGTTGCTGTGAGCTGTAATGCCACAGCACTCTACCCAGGGGACAGCTTGAGGCTCTGCCTCAAAAAAAAAAAAAAAAATCATGAGTGGTCACCAAATACCTACATTATGGGCTAACAATGAGCTAAATGGTCCAAATGGCATCTAGTGCTTCCTATCATGCTCTGAAGGTGGGTTGTCATCAGCCTCAGAAAGGATGGCTGACTTGCTCAGGCTGGAAGTCAAAATTTATCCCCCACATAGCCTTTTTCAGAAGCCACTACAAAATTCTAAAAAATGAGAAAGCAAAGAAAGGGAAAGAAATGATATCTAATACAACAGAGAGGATACTGGTAAAGGGAAGTCTTAGGATGGTAACTCTGCCAGTGCTGGAAGTCAACCAATCCATAACAGAACTAAAGAAAGGAAGTTCTAAAGGATCTCAACATAAAAATCTTTTCAAAATTAAACCTCACGTGTCTGAGGGTACAGAGAGAAGATATACACTTCTAATAAAGAGTTTAGGGGAAAAATCAGTGGTAGGTATATAAAAAACTAAATGAATAGGAAAAAGGGACAACCATAAACTCCTGGGAAAGAGGGGGAGAAAAACTACAAAAAAAATCATAATACTATGTGTTTCAGCTATAAATAATATTTGTATACTCACAATATCATACATAATAAATATTACCTTAACCCAAAATTGTGATTTGACTCTACTCACAAAATGGGGAGGATATGTGTATGCATGGTCTGACTGAGGGGAGGTACCTTGTAAGGGGAGATTAGATGACTATTATCTACCACAACATAAAAAATGGTTGCCTCAGGGCCAGTAGTCTGAGAAAGTAAAGAGGGAAAGGGAAGAGAACTTTGCAGTGTAAGTTTTATAGTCCCTCCTGAGTTTTGTAAATTGTATTCCCTTTGGTAAAAATAAAAACATGATAGTATTAAAAAGAAAACCAAATAACAATAGCAGTGGACACATGCCCAAAGGATGTAGAGAAGGGGAGGTGCTTCACTGTCACACAAGGTCAGGAGAATCTCCATGGGGAGCTGACATTTGAACCATATCTTAGGGTAGGTCAGGTTGCTGGGAGTTTAGAAAGGGGGCAGAAGAGGCACTCCAGGTAGAGGGAGACAGGCTAGCAGCAAGAAAGAACATTAGAGGCCCAGGGACTGCACCATTGTGCAGGGTGCAGGAAGTAGCTGGGATGTGGCTGGAAAAGACAGGTGAGGTATTAGAACCTAAAGGCCAGGGCAAGGCAGAGGTATCAGTCAGCAGGAGACTGCAACAGAGCTGCAAGGAAAGACAGGGTAAGACAGAAACAAGGACTTGACTTATCTAGTGTAAGGGGAAGGTAAGAGATCCAGACGATCCTGAATCTGGCTTGGGATTTAGGTGGATTACATTCTAGTCATCACAACAGCCAAGGAACAAAGGAGGAAAGCAGTTTTGAAGTTGAATAGAGTCATATTTTAGTATCTGACGTTGACTCTGAAGAGTCTTGGGGTGTGCAGGTGGAAGGATAAAAAGCTGCTCTGAAAACATGGGTCAGGAGCTAATGAGGCAGCAGCCAGCCAACAGAGGTGGGTATAGATGTGGTCTCGCCAAGGAGACATGGAGGGGAAGGAGAAAGAGGGCCAAAGAATGTTGAGGATCCTCAACATTATTCCAGTTCAGATAGAATAAAAAGCCTGGGAAGAAGAAAAGGTAAAAGGCTCCAAGAAGGCTGGAACCCTCTCTGGTTTTATTCTCTTTCATATCCCCTTCACTTAGCACACTGCCTGGCACATAACAGATTGTCAATAAATGTTTACTGAGTGGCTGAATAAATCAGCTTTGGTGAACCACAATAACAGATGGAGAGACAGGAGAACTGAGAGAAAATGGGGTCATGAAAGATTGAGATGGAGTTTAAAGGAAGTGGTCATCCACAAGTCTGGGGAGAAATCAAACTATGTTAAAGGGGCAGAAAGAGGAGCAAAGGGCAGAGAAGGAACATTTAGAAAGTGAGAAAAATCAAGAGAACTTAGTATCAGCAAATATCAAGAGAGGTTCAAAACCATGGGCATCAGAGAAAAGGGCCATGAGGAATCATAGGTGACCTTAACTCAATGAATAACTTAGCATCAACAAAACAACAAAGAGAGGAAGAAAGTTCTTGTGGCTGATGGTGGCACAATCATCACTGAGTAGGGGAGCATCTGACTTGGGCCTTGGAAGTGGCTCTGAATCGACAGATGAGAGTAGAGGGGAAGGCAATGGCTAGGTCCTGGTGGGAGACTACAAGGGCAAAGGGGATTTGAGGTTTTCCCCAGCCACCTTATTTTACCTCTAATTTAGCTTATCTCATTATTTTTTTCTGTCACAATACTGTCCAATAAACTTTTTGTGATTAAAATGTTTTACGTGTACACTAATATGGTAGCCTCTAGTAACACATGCTATTGAGCCTTAAAATGTGACTAGTATTATTGGGGAACTGAAATTTACATTTTGTTTAAATTTAATTACATATTTAATTTTAGATAGCTACCTGTAGCAAGTGGTTACTGTAATGAATGGCACAGTCATTGACCAAATTTCTGTTACTATATATCTTTGCTGTAAACTTTCTTCTACTAACTAAAGGCTCTAAGAAGGCAGGAACCTTCTCTGGTTTTTTCTCTTTCATATCCCCTTCACTTAGCACACTGCCTGGCACATAACAGATTGTCAATAAATGTTTACTGAGTGGCTAAATCATCTTTGGTGAACCACAATAACATCAACTACTTTTTTTTTTTTTTTTGAGACAGAGCCTCAAGCTGTCCCCTTGGGTAGAGAGCTGTGGCATCACAGCTCACAGCAACCTCCAACTCCTGGGCTCAAGTGAGTCTCCTGCCTCAGCCTCCCAAGTAGCTAGGACCACAGGCGCCCGCCACAACACCCAGCCATTTTTTGGTTGCAGCTGTCAATTGTTGTTTGGCGGGCCAGGGCTGGATTTGAACCCGCCACCTTAGGTGTATGTGGCTGGCGCCTTAGTCACTTGAGCCACAGGTGCCGAGCCAACATCAACTACTTTTTAATGCTTCAAATGTCAAAATACTTTTGGTAGGATCCCAAGAGTAAATATACTTGTTAGAACAGTAGGCTATTGAAATGTATGCAGAGTATGCAAATAAGGTGGCACTCAACCCCATGAACTGGGGAAGAAGAATCAGCCTGGATCCTATGAGGTGGCTAATCCTCTCTGGAGACTAATTTTACTTTCAGACTTTGACCAGCTGGCTAGCACCTAAGGTTAACTGGCTCCAATTAGACATGTATGTTTGTGGCCATCTTTAGTTTTTTTAATACACATAAACAAAAGAATTTCTTTTAAAGGACCCCTTGATACTAAGTCATTCAGATGAAGGCCCTTAGTCGTAAACCTGTAAGGTGGATTACATTTCTTTCAGGTGGTAAAAATTATAGAAAAGCTATTGCATTTTGACTAATCCATTTAGCATTTGGAAGAAGAAACCCAAATTCATCATGAGCTCATGGCGCGACCTAAAGTAAAAAGTTGTCATTACTTTACCTTGTGCAGCAATAAATTTGTTCTTTTCTTGGTAGCCCTGGGGGATGTGGGGAGAAAAAGAAAGTGAAAATCAAAAAAGTGTATGAATGAAATTCTCTAGTCTGATTCTTAACCAGTTAACAGAGCGTCCCTTGTGAAAAAATCCAGGCACTTAGCAAGAATTTCTAACCTAGAAATTCCCAAGGGATTAGCTTTGGAGCTAGGAATGAAAGATTACAAAAGTCAAATGTTGTAGGTAGTTTTCTCAAAGTGAATTACTAATAAATATTGTGTTAGAATATCCAAACACCAACTCCTACTCTAGACCATGTTTCTGATACTGTACTGGGCCAACAATGAGTTTCAGTGTCTAAGAATCCTCCAGACAGAAGCCTATGTGATGATTCTAGGTATGAAACTGGGCTCACTTTGGGAAGGACAAAAGGTTATTATTTTTTTTTTGAGATGGAGCCTCAAGCTATCCCCCTGGGTAGAGTGCCATGGCATCACAGCTCATAGCAACCGCTAACTCCTGGGCTCAAGCGAGTCTCCTGCCTCAGCCTCCCAAGTAGCTGGGACTACAGGCGCCCGCCACAACGCCTGGCCATTTTTTGGTTGCAGCCATCATTGTTGTTTGGCGGGCCCGGGCTGGGGATTTGAACCTGCCACCTTAGGTGTATGAAACTGCCACCTTAGGTGTATCCCCGGGCTGGGGATTTGAACCTGCCACCTTAGCCGCTTGAGCCACAGGCGCCGAGCCAACAAAAGGTTATTTTCCTAAAGATGCTTTACTCAGGTATAAAAAGTTTCTTGGAATAGCCTGTGGGTAAGATATAACGGCTCTCAAAATTTGACAAGAAACTTCTACATCATAGGCAGTGGGGGACAAGAAGCAGAGGGGCCTGAAGGTACCACTCAATATATAAGGAGTCTCTGAAAAACTAACATCTGGTAGTAACTTTCTTTTTCAGTCTTTACTGTTCTAGTTATGTATCTTTTCAACCTCATTGTTTAAATGTAATGTTCACTCAAGAAGTCCTAGGTAAATGAGAATTGTTTGCTTTAAGACAGGGGTCCTCAAACTTTTTAAACAAGGGGCCAGTTCACTGTTCCTCAGACCGTTGGAGGGCTAGACTGTGGGCCCTGGGACAAGTAAGCTGCTAAGTGGGACAGGTAGCAGTGGCAAAAACACCCAGCGGGCCGGATAAATGTCTTAGGTGGGCTGCATGTGGTCTGCGGGCCATAGTTTGAGGACGCCTGCTTTAAGGGTTGTGTATTACCCTCTGGTCCTGCCAGGCAGCAGTGAGACAAGGAACATGAGAGGCAGCTTCATCTACAGCAGTCATAACAAGTCGACAATGTGACATGAGAGGCAGCTTCATCTCTAGGAGCCACACCAAAGTGACAATGTGAAATGCAGAGGTATAGGCAATGACCAAAGAAAGTGGCCTAAATCTGAGAAGCAATTTCTATTCCAGTTCAAACAAGAGCAGGGCAGGCGTGGCTTCCCAACACAGAAGGAGAAAGCTTTTAAGTCTCAGAGATGAGCCTGTTTAGGGTCAGCAACAGGAATTTAAGTTTTAGCAAATGTTTTTTAAGTCATTAGAATATGGAAATTGAGACAGCCTTAATTCAGGATGTCAAATTCTGCTTATAGTTCTAAACTTGTAATTAAAACTGAGAAGCTCTTTGTTAAGTACATCATGTTCCTGCTCCAGAGAAGTCACTGCTAAATCCTCATCAGAGCATGTGGGCCATGAATAACTTGAAAGCTGCTGGAAGCTTTTGAAAGATTCCCCCTCTCCCCCTTCCCAAACTGCTCCTGCCTCATCTTTGCCCTCATGAAAGCATGCCTATTTAAAGTTGTGGTGGCACTGCTTAACCAATACCTGTAACGAGACCGTCCTTGTGTCATGTTCCAGGGAAGGATGAAATGCAGTTCCCTGGCTCCTAAGATGTCTCTGGATTCTGAAAGCTGAATCCCAGCTGGCTGAAAGTGGTAGCTACATTCCCACCAGTAAAAAGAAACACTCCTCAAGACCCTATATAAAACATGTACTTTTAGATGTCTAAAAACGAGTTGAAGAAACTGGTTCTTCCTAAGACTCTAGCCTGAAGTCCACCTGCCATCTGTACCACTGCCTGTTTTATCTCCTCCTGTGACACATTAGGTGAGCTAACCTTTGTGCTTCCCAAACTACAGACCCCCCACCACCCCCTGCCTATCACCACTGCTCCATGGTGCCTGTTACCACTTCCCTTCAAGATCTATGTGTGATGTTAGTTCTCTGTGCAGAAAGGGCTTGGTAAGTGGTTACCAGAGGTGGGAATGGGAAGAAACTGTATAGAGACACGAAGGTTCTTGTTGGGGTTAGCAACATGTTATAAAATTAAAAGAGCAATGCTAAAGAGTATAAAGTTTCTTTTTTGAGGGGATGAAATGTTCTAAATTGATGATGGTTGAACGTATCTATAAATATACTAAAAACCAACATATTATAAACTTTGGGTGAAATATATGGCATGTGGATTATATCTCAAGGTTGTTAGAAGATGTTCTAAAACAATTGTGATGATGGGTATATAACTGTAAATTCACCATAAATTGTTGTATTCTATATTTAAAATGGTAGAATTATATGTTCTATTAATTATACCTCAGTAGAGTTAGGGGAAAAAACCATTTGAAAGTGTAACTAGCAGCTTGAAAGAGGCTCAACAAATGGCCTTTGGATTTGCTTTAGCATAGGACAATATCTGCTAAGGCTAAGGCTAAGGTCCTTCCTTCCCCCTGGATGGTCAACCTGAACTTACCTCTGTTGGTCACCAAATCTTTTCTCAGTACCATACTCTCTGCTTCTCAGATGCTCTCCCCTCTTGGTCTCCTCCTGTCTCACCCATGGGCACTTCCTCTTCAGTGTGCCTGGCAGTGGCTGGGGGGCCTGGAACCCTGCTCTTGGCCCACTCTTCTCTAATGACTTCCCCATGGCTCCAGATCAGTATGACCAACTTTATACTGGATACAACTATGTGGATATCATCTTATTCTCCCTCCTATATACAATCACCAATTCCTGCTAAATTCTACCTCCAAAATGGTTTTCACTTTATTGCTTCCTCTTCAACAGGCCTGTATCATCTGTGACCTGCTATTGTAACAGCCCCCAATTGGCCCCTCTAAATACATGCTGCATAGGATGACTTGAGCAATCAATACGCAAATGTGGCCACACTATTCCTTGTGTTTAACACCTCTTTTTTGGTTAAGCAGGCCTGGGCCAGGTTTGAACCCACCATCCCTGGTGCTCTAACCACTGAGCGCAGGTGCCCAGCCAGGTTTAATACCTTTTGATAGTATCCCTAGAGAATTAATCAAAATCCTTTAGTTGGCTGGGTACAGTAGCTCACGCCTGTAATCCTAGCACTCTGGGAGGCTGAGGTAGATAGACTGGTTGAATTCAGGAGTTTGGGACCAGCCTGACCAAGAGCAAGACCATATCTTTAAAAATAGCCAGCTGTTGTGGCAAGTGCCACAACTAGCTGTAATCCCAGCTAGGTGGGAGGCCAATACAAAAAGATCGTTTGTTCCCAAGAGTTTGAGGTTGCTGTGAGCTATGACACCACTGCACTCTACCAAGGGTCAAAAGACTCTGTCTCAAAAGAAAAAAAAAATTAAAAAAATCCCAACAAACCCTTGGTTGAAATGAAAGCTGATAGACACTATAAAGTGGCTCAATCAGCATCCCACTCTCACTCCTAAGCATGACTGTCTTTTTTTTTGAGACAGAGTCTCACTTTGTCACCCTTGGTAGCGTACTATCACATTATAGCACACAGCAACCTCAAATTCCTGGGCTTAAGCGATTCTCTTGCCTCTGTGCTGGGAGGCACAGTGATGTGGCAACACTGCTTAACCAGTACAGTGTAAGGAGACTGTCCTTGTGTCATGTTCCAGGGAAGGAAGCTAGGATTCCCAAGTAGCTAGGACTATAGGCACCTGCCACAATGCCTCACTGTTTTTAGAGATGAGGTCTTGCTCAGGTGAGCTCAGGTGATTCAACTACCTCGGCCTCCCAAGTGCTGGGATTACAGGCATGAGCCACTGCACCTGTAAGCTTGACTTTCCTACTAGAGAGCAATGATTTTCAACCTGTGTACTTCTTGTACTGGTGTGCCATGAGAGGATCTTAGGTGTGCTGTCAACATTTTTAAAGATCATTAATTAAGTTATTTCCAAATTAAAACTCTTTTTATTTTGATCAACACAATTTAAGTGTGTTGTGGAAGTTTAACTATAGGTTCAAGTGTGTTGTGAGATTAAAAAAAGTTGAGAAGCACAGCTACAGAGGCTGGGAAATGAAAAGCTAAATTTCCTAGACTCCTTTGCAGCTCAGTTCTTCACAAGATCTAGCTTTTTTTCTAGCAGATGCTCTCACACAAGACTGGGTTAGAAGTAAGCAATGTGAGATGGCAACGGTGTTAGAAACCTAGTGTTTGGGCATGATAGCAGAAGTGTTCAGTTGTTCCATAGCACCTCCGAGGTTTCACTGTGACAGTCACATAATGCAACTGCATACTCCTATAGCTGCTCTGTTCCTTGCTGAGCAGCACCTAGATTGGTTCACTAGCCCTTCCACAGGCTTTGTAAGCTATCCAATTTCTTACAATAAACCCCCTTCTGCTTAAAAGAGTGGAATAAAGTAGACTGGTCTGCAACCAAGAACCCCAATGGACACACACGACACTCAATGCCTTCCAAGATCAAATCTCATGTCAAACCTTTTAACCTGACTGGATGTTTCTAGTCTCTGTGACTTTACTCATGTTTCTCCTCTGCTTTGAAGTTTCCACCCATCTTTCTTCTCCTGAACTCTGACTCACCCTTCAATTCTGAGCTCTACTGGATTACCAGGTTGGGCTGAATGTTTTTTCTCTGAACTCTACAGAACCTGGTTTCCTCCTCTGCACAGACAGGACATTATAGGGAATGTTCTACTTACCTGTGTTATACCAGGGACCAGATCTTATCATTGTAACCTTTAAGCACACAGCAGGTACTCAAATAATGTTGGCTGAGTTTAATAAACTGTAAAGTCTAAGTCTTCTTTAATCCCTGCTTTCTAACTCATGGTTAACCACAGGTTTTTTCCTGCTTGTCTACCCTCACTGAGTTCATAAGATCCGCGATTTAATTCTCTTCCCCTAAACTCTCATTCCAGCTATTAATAACTTGCTAACAACCATCAAGGCATTATAAGATGCCCTACCGTAAGCTCCAACTAAGCATGGTCAAGGGTGAAGGCCTGTTTCTATTGTGCTTTACCACAAATAGCCCCCCGTCTTACTGGCTTATCAGCCTTAACATCCAACTAATTTTTGTCTGTTTTCACTTTCAATGTGGGAAGAGGGGCAGTGCAGTGGCTCATGCCTGTAGCCCTAACACTTTGGGAGGCTGAGGCAGGAGGATCACTTGGACCAAGAATTCAAGACCAGCCTGAGCAACATAATAAGACCTCATCTCTACAAAAATTAGCCAGGTGTGGTAGTAGGAGCCTGTAGTCCCAGCTATTCAGGAAGCTGAAGCAGGAGGATTGCTTAAGCCCAGGAGTTTAAGGCTGCCATGATGATGCCACTATACTCAAGCTTGGGTGACAGAGCAAGACCCTATCTTGAAAAACAGAAACAAATAATGTAGGAAGGGGCTAAGCTGGTTATGGTGGCAGGTGATTACTAACTCAAAAGCCATTCTTCCCATTTCTTCTTTCTTCCTTGCCATCAGAACCACAGTTTTGTTTGGACATTGGCTTGGCAGGTGACCATTCCCCAGCCTCAGAGGGATAAATCATATTAATTTTCAGTGCCCTTGCCAGTAGCTGGAGAGAGGGTATAAGCATTCGATCCAATCCTAGCCTGCTGCTGGCCCCGAAGGACAGTGTGGTGGAGAGGCTTCTGTGAAAGATCTTGCTCTCTAATAAAGAAAAAAGCACTGACAGAAATGCTCCTCTTCTGTGCTGGATGCTGTGTTTACAAGGAATGCTTGGAACTGTTGCAGCCATCTTACGACCCTGAGACACTGCTGACAGGCTGAACATATCTGAATAGGAAGATGGAAGAATCTGGGTTCTCAATGATGTCACTGAGTCATGGTATCAGGCAACCCTAGAACTGGCCTAAATTGGCCTCCATATTATATGAGAAAAATAAACTTTCTTATCTAGATAAATTTTAGTTGAGTATTTTCTTTTCCTTTTTTTTTTTTTAGAGACAGTCTCACTTTGTTGCCCTTATTAGAGTGCCATGAAGTCACAGCTCACAGCAACCTCTGGGCTTAGGTGATTCTCTTGCCTCAGCCTCCCGAGTAGCTGGGACTACAGGTGCCCACCACGACACCCAGCTATTTTTTTGTTGCAGTTTAGCCGGGCTGGGTTTGAACCGCCACCCTGGGTATATGGAGCCGGCGCCCAACTCACTGAGCCACAGCGCCACCCTAGATGAGTATTTTCTGACCAGCAGCTGGACACAGTTTACTGCACTCTTCTGTGTAATATTAAAGTCAACTTGTTCCATCCAACTTCATCATGATTTCTGGCATAAGTCCTAGGAATTCCTCTGATTACTAACTACCCTCTATATTTTCCTCATCTACTATAGCAATTATTTGTCTAATCAGGGTCCTTTTCCTTCCAACTACAAACATGTGACTATCACTGTTAAACATGTATATAGGAACTTCAACAAATCCACTCCAGTGAGAACGTCTGGACATTAGGCATTTCTGAAATCCATCTAATGGCCCATTCTGGTGGGCTACAACCTCCTATTCTTCCATCTTTTACCTTTTCTTATATTGCTATTTCACTTTCTTAAGAGCTCCAGTTCGTCGATCCCTCCACCTCTTCCTAGTATACTGGTTTGTTTCTAACCCTTTTTTCTCTACAGAAACTGAGCCGTTGGCTCACTACTTAATGTAGCAACTGGTCTCTCCTGTCTACACACCACATGTTCTGAACATTATCACCAATTCCAGGGTGCAGCTGGATAAAATCATACAACTGAGGCTGCACACCCATCAGTGACTTCCCATTGAAGGCAGGTAGCCCTCTGTGCAGCTAGACATGCTCTTTTCCTCTTCAGTGTCCTGTCATGATTCTCAGAAGCAGTTCCAAACATCACAGTCTCGCCTCCTTCTTTCAGCAGATAACCAGGACTTTACTTAATAGGAAAAACAGATGAGTTCCCCCAACTTGCTTTACCCATACTTTTAAATCCTCTCTATCTCTTCTATTCCCTCCTTTACCATTAATCTCAGAGGAAGAAATGGGCCTTCTTTCATTCATACTAACTTCTCCAACAGTATTTTTTCCCCCTTGTGGTAAAATATATCATAAAATTTACAACTTCACACCTTATCCCCGCTTTTGGAGATAGGGTCTCTGTCACCTGGGCTAGAGTACTATGGCATCACCACAGCTCCCTGCAACTTCCAACTCCTGGGTGTAAGCAATCCTCTGCCTCATCCTCCCAAGTAACTGGGACTACAGACATGCATGACCATACCTGGCTAACTTTTTTATTTTTATAGAAATTGGGTCTTGCTCTTGATCAGGCTAATCTCAAATTCCTGGCCTCAAGAAATTCTGCCTCAGCCTCCAAATGTGCTAGGATTATAGGTGTGAGCCACTGTACCTAGCCAATTTTAAGTGTATAGTTTTAGCCAATTTTAGGTGTATAGTTCTATAGCACTGGATACATTCACACTGTTGTGCAACCATTACTACCATCCATCTCCAGAACTTTTTCATCTTTGCCAATTGAAACTCCATATCCATTAAACACTAATTTCTTGATTTGGCGCCTGTGGTTCAAGCGGCTAAGGCGCCAGCCACATACACCTAAGGTGGCGGGTTCGAATCCAACCTGGGCCTGTCAAACAACAATGACGGCTGCAACCAAAAAAATTGCCAGGCATTGTGGTGGGCACCTGTGGTCCCAGCTACTTGGGAGGCTGAGGCAGGAGACTCGCTTGAGCCCAGGAGTGGGAGGTTGCTATGAGCTGTGATGCCACAGCACTCTACCCAGGGAGACAGCTTGAGGCTCTGTCTCAACAAAACAAAACACTAATTTCTCCTATTCCTTCCTCCTCTTGGTCCCTGGCAACCACTATTCTACTTTCTGTCTCTATAAATTTGACTATGCTATGTATGTATATATGCTCTATATTCTATGTGTAGAATCACACATCATGTTTACCTTTTTGTGACTGGCTTATTTTACTTAGTATAATATCTTCTGGATTCTTCTATGTTGCAGCAAGTGTCAATGTGCTTCCTTTTAAAGGCTGAATAACATTCCATTGTATGTATATGTCACAATTTATTTATCCATTCATCTGTCAATGGACACTTGGGTTGCTCCTATCTTCTGGCTACTGTGAACAATGCTGCTATTAAAACCTGTGAGCAAATTCCAGCAGTAAGGTTCTCCTTATACAGCCTGCAACAGAAGTCAGGCTTGCTTTTGCTAGCTTTCTCTCTTTCTGCTTTCTGTTCAAACTCTACGCGCTCCTTCCCCATAGTCTGTAAACCATACTCAACTCTCTCAGGTCACCTCTATAAAATTCTCTAAATCATCCAATAAAAAACAAATAAATCCCCAACCTTTATAGCAGCACAATTCACAATCACAGAGATATGGAAACAACTCAAGTATCCACCAATACACAAATGGATTAATAAAATGAACAGCGGTCTAGTATCTTTTTGGACAACCTGGAGGGAGCTGAAAACTGTTCTTCTAAGAGAAACACCACAAGAATGGAGAAATGAAACATATGTAGTCAATGCCAAATTGAAACTAACTGATCAACCCTTAAGTACACCTACGGAAGTAAATCTTAATGAAAATAAAGCTGGAAGGGAAGGAGGGGATGGGTAAATTGACACCTATCAGGTAAAGTGCACACTATCTGGGTAAAGGGCACACTGACATGTATGACTTTGACTCAATCTGCATAGAAACAAAGGATGTAAACAAAATATCTGTATTTGCTAAATCCTGAAATTAAAAAAAGCCCTCGGCTCAGTGCCTGTGGCTCAAGTGGCTAAGGTGCCAGCCACATACACCTAAGGTGGTGGGTTTGAAGCCAGCCTGGACCCGCCAAACAACAATGACAGCTGCAACCAAAAAAAAAAAAAATAGCTGGGCGTTGTGGCAGGCGCCTGTGGTCCCAGCTACTTGGGAGGCGGAGGCAGGAGACTCGCTTGAACCCAGGAGTTGGAGGTTGCTGTGAGCTGTGAAGCCACAGCACTCTACCCAGGGGGACAGCTTGAGGCTCAAAAAAGCCCTCCTCCCAATGTCAGCCCTTTCCTCAGGCTGTAGACTTGACTAACCATACTTACCTGGTGTCAGATATGCTTGTCCTATTCATTTGTTCTCTTCCTCACCCACTCACACACACACACACACACACACACACACTCATCCCCCCCACCCCCACCCCCTGGCCGCCAGGCCTCCCAAGTAGCTAGGAACAGAGGTGTGTGCTACCATGCCTGGCTGATTTTTTTTTTTTTTTTCCAGTTTTTGCCTGGGGCTGGGTTTGAACCTGCCACCTCTGGCATATTTGAGCCACAGGTACCGCCCCCGATTTTTGTATTTTTCAGAGAGAAGATCTTGCTAAGTTGCAGGCTGGTCTTGGACTCTTGGCCTCCAGATATCCTCCTGCTTCAGCCTCGCCAAAGACTGGGATTACAGGTTTGGGAATCACCTCCCAAGTATCTGGGATTATAAGCACGAGCCACCGTGTCTAACTGTGAGGACCAGATCAACTCCATTTTGTTATTCACATAAGTTCTGTTCCTGGGCCCCTGGCCTGCAGGACCCACCCTGCAGCCCTCCCCATTCCATTCCTAGTTGCTCAACCATATCTGCAGGGCCCACCCTGCAACCTTTCTCATTCCTTTCCGAGTTGCTCAACCATATAGCGCCACCTTGCGCAACAGAGCAATAAGCCCCCAATTCCTTGTTAACTATGTCACCTTACTGCAATAAACAATAAGTTTCTATTACCCTGACAGGTAACCAGGTTGCACCAACTCTAGCCCCCGGTTAAGGGACCCTCCACCCCTCACCTGTACCAATCCAAATTCACGTTTACTAGTGAAATCATCAGCTACCAATGCAAATCCTCCTTTACTAATGAAATCACCAACCACCAATGAAAAGTGTACTCGTATCCAACCCTACCCCTCTTGCTTTCTGTACCCATAAAAACTGCCTTCACCCCGAGTTCAGGGCTCGTCCCAGGCTTGCATGCTGGGTGGGCCCAGATGGGCCTGAAATAAACCTCACCTTATGCCCTTTACATCAGAGCGAGTCTCGAGTTTGTTGGTTGGGGGTAATTTGGGAGGCTTTCTCGGACCTAACATAACTTATTTTTACTATTGAGGGCAAGGACTGGTTTTGTTTATAGTTATTTAAATCAGTTCAATATAGCATTCACTGACTCTTACAGAAAAAAAAACATTTAGATTATGATTTCTACATGGGAAAGCTTTGGGAATAACGACATGTTAAAAATCAGACTTCTCAGGGAAAAAACTGGAATGGCAAATACTTCTCCTAATGCACAGCTGGGAAGCAGCCAACAGACAGTAGTCAATGTTTATTTGGGGAAGATAATGTGACAAGCACCAGTTCCTTACATTGATGAATGAAGCATTGATGTAATCAGAATCTGGAACTCCTTCAACTGGTGTCAGGTGGACTCTAGAGTGGTCATCTAGGAAAAAATCCAATAATTAATATTTCAATAAAATCCAATTTTATTTCTTAGTTTTCCTGATGTAACCAGGATAGCTGATGCATCTGTGCCTATGTGTACAAAGACACACATATATAAAGAAATCATACTTAAACACTATTTGTAACAGCAAAGATTTTGAACACCTCAACTATCATTAGGAGACTAAATAAAAATAAATCCACAATATGAAATACTAAGTAGTTGATAAAAAGGAAAGTGTTTCTTGACAGATAAACTACAATACTACTAAAATAAACATGTCAGAGCAACATGTATATCAACAATATAAAAAAATTAACAGATATAATATACCCCTCACCCATACATATGTACACATAAGATGACAGAAGTATCTGTACATACTCAGTGTAGTGACTGCTATAAGTTTTTGGTCCTATACTTCACTAAAAAAAATTGGAATGACATCTTTGATATTGTTTCATTTATTGATAAATTTTGCACATGTACCAATATATTATGCACCCTAAAATATAAAATTTTTAAAGGATGAATTAAAAAAATATAAAAGTAAAATGAAGTTCTGGCTGGGTGCAGTGGCTCACACCTTAAATTTAGCATTCTAGGCGGCTGAGGCAGGAAGATCACTTGAGCTGAGGAGCTGGAGGAGCAAGAGACTCTGTCTCTACTAATGAACACTACAAAAAACCATTACCACCACAACCTGCTTCCTGGCTGGTCCTAGAGCAACTGTTCTCCCTGGCCTGCTAGCAACTTTAGGCCAGGTACCACCTAGTTCCAAAGGTGGTCCCCCATCCTCACAGAGTCAATTAACCACCTAATTGACCTAAGTCTCTTTCAGCCCAAAGGTTTGACCCTATTCTTATTACCACCTGACCAACTGCAAGATTCTTTCTACCCTCAGAAAATCTGGCAAGAGATGTAATTTCAGGTTACATCCCAAGAAATACTATGAACACTCACAAGGCAAGATGTTAACATATCGATTTTTTTCCTTGTTTTCCTCCTTGGAGGCAGCCTCACAGGTGGCCTGGATAGGACAAGCAGGGAGAGCCTGAAAGATTAAGAGAAATTAGATGAGTTATTAGCAGGTAAAAAGACCAAATATGCAAACTCCTGTACCAAACCCTGACCTGCCAGCAAATTCTACCTTTTCTTGGGGGGTGGGGTGGGGGGAACATGGGTCCAGGTGAATACTTACAGCCTAACACAGAGAATGCACTTTTCCCCTATGTAACCACAAGGTCCTTAGAGTTCAACAAGAATACCCAGGAGGCAGAATGCCTTTCCTGTTACTATAAGCACAGCATGCTGTTTTTATAATTACTGCAAGGTTAGGAGCCTGTTCAATGCCTGTCAAAATGGACCACCCAAGTAAATCAGAGTGGGGACATAACTGATGAAATGGCCCATTTATCTTCAAGCTAACCACCTCAGAAAAATGATATACATCTCAGAGCGAACCAGATGAATCTTCTGGTCAGTGAGGGATGGTGTTATGCAGCTCTAGATGGTCAGCTGAATTTAATCCTCCTTAGGCGTCTAACAAGGGGGCAAGGCGTCCCAGCCTCTAGCATCATATGGCAAAAAAGCAAGGACTGGTGGGCGAGCAGGAGGGCATTTACATGGATGTTGCAGTTAGGAAAAAGATTTGGGTGAGGTGACATTAAGTTGCAGCACTTTGGAATAGAAGTAAATTAGTTAGTGTGGGTAGGTATGTGGACAAGCATAACATGGTTTGACACAAGATAGTCTGGGCAACTTGAGTAGATCTGTTATCTCATATGTGGCACAAAACATGCATTCCACAAATGCGTTGTATGAGAGTGGGAAGCTAAGTTTTTTTACTTGAGCTGTTCTCCTTTTACATGTTCCATTTATTCAAAACTAAGAAAGTGAAAAGGAAAACATCTTAAAATTCTAACACTCATTTCAAATAAGTGATATGGAAATTTATTTTATGAGCCTTAAAAATATTCATACTTTTTGACCTCATAACTCCATTCTGTGAATCTACCCTAAGGAAATGAAAATCTCTATGTTCAAATTAATTACTCCATTATTATTTAGAAAGACCCCAAATTGAGGACAACCTTAGTATTCAGCAGTAGAACAGGTAAGTAAATTATGGTTTATATATTACTTTTCACTCATTCTGTCAATAAATAACATTATATACCTATTAGGCACCAGGCTAGGTACAGAGCAAAGAGTGGTAAGTCAAACATATACACTGTTCCTGCCCTCATGGGTAATACCAACTTGTGGGTGAGAAGCAGACATTAAACAGATAAAACAAATAAGTAAATAATTACATATCACAATAAATGCAATGAAAGAACAGAATGCTAGATGATGCTAAAGATGAAGTATCAGAAAGAGCCAAATTTAGATGAGGACGGATAAGTGTGGAAGACAGTATTCCAGCCACAGAGAATAGCATCTGTGATAACTCAGAGGCAGAAGGTTTAGCTGTGTAAGAAACCAAAAGGTCAATGAGGGAAGGTGTCATTGAGCCTGAAGGTGAGGCTGGGGGGTGGGGGTGGCATACGGAAGTGGGAGCAGATGAGCTTGATAAAGTCAGATAGTTCACTTCCATGTAAGTTGTTGAGAAGGGAGTTTGGATTTATTTTAAGTCCATGAGAAAACCACTGAGATTTTTTTTTTTGTAGAGACAGAGTCTCACTTTATCACCCTTGGTAGAGTGCAGTGACATCACAGCTCACAGCAACCTCCAACTCCTGGGCTCAGGCGATTCTCTTGCCTCAGCCTCCCAAGTAGCTGGGACTACAGGCGCCCGCCACAACGCCCAGCTATTTTTTCTGTTGTTATTGTAGTTTGGCTGGAGCCAGGTTTGAACCTGCCACCCTCGGTATATGGGGCTGGCTCCCTACCTACTGAGCCACAGGCACCGCCCATCACTGAGATTTTGTATGTGCAATCCATTTTACTATTAAAGAATCACTCTAGTTATTGTGTGGAAAATGGATCGGAGGGAGGCAAGAACAGAAGTATAGAATAGAAGCATGGATAGATGATGGTACTAGGAAATGGACCCATCTGAGATATATACTAGAATCAGAATTACTAAATTTGAAGATTGAATGAAGGGAAGGTGGATTGAGAAGAGAAAGAGATAAGGAATGGAGAATGATTCTCAGGTTTCTGGCTTTGATGATGATAAATTAAATAAAGGCAACGCCAGCCCAAAGTGAACCAGTTTTGTCAGATGGAAGCAAGAGCTTTAAGAAGGAAGCAAATATATTTCTTGGGAACTAGCATATAGTGGCAGGAGAAATTAAAGTGAAAGACCCAAACAAGGGGAAGTGGGTCTTACAGTCCATCTACTATCACCTACTCAAGAGATTTTCCTCCCAGCTCTTGGGAGGCCAAGGTGAGTGGAGTACCTGAGCTCACAGGTTTGAGACCAACCTGAGTCAGGGCAAGACCCCGTCTCCAAAAAATAGCTGGGTGTTGTGGTGGGTGCCTGTAGTCCCAGCTACTTGGGAGGCTGAGGCAAGAAGATCACTTGAACCCAAGAGTTTTAGGTTGCTGTGAGCTAAGATGCCACGGCACTCTACCAAGGGTGACCAGGTGAGAGACTGTCCAAAAAAAAAAAAGAGAGAGATTTTTTTTCAGAGTTACCCTGGAGGTTCCACACATTATTTTACTGAGAGAGGCAATTCCCTTTGTCACTATGTTATGAACATAAAGGGGAGAAAAAGTTTCCTGGGTTGGGCTCTCTGACACAGAACAGAGGTCATACTTAAGATTCAATTTCCCAGTTTACCCGCTGTTTGTCTTCTCCTCCCTCACATAGGCTGGATTTCCCCAGTTTCCCCCCATCCCAGTACAGGGTAGGATGAGACACCAGGCTTTGAAGCCCTCATGACCAATCCAGAGGCAATACTTTTCCTATACAGCCTTTCTCTAAAATGATGTAGAACAGAGGTAGTACCAAGACAAACTTGTAAACAGTCTTCAATACAGAAAGGTCAGGAAGGACAATGACTGCCACCTAATAGTCCTATCAGCATTTTTTGTTCCTTCAAGTCATAATGAAGAAAATTAGGTTTCTGAGTGAGTTAAAGCTCTTAAAAGTAAAGTTAGAATCAGGAGCCTTTGTTTAACAAGAGAAAAGAAAAGGTTTGCCCTGAGGAACATAGGGCTAGATGCAAAGGTTCACACTGAAGAGCCCCAGTCAGAGGTGAAAACTAGGGGAACTCAAGTCTTTAGTTTTCACTCTGAAAAGCAGCTCACAGAGCTAGGAAGGAGCAGATGAACTAGAAGCCTGAAGGATGTTACCCTCTCTGGAAACACTAGGTGGCATCAAAACCATTTTATCACTTGCTCAAGTCTTAACGGGAACCAAGGCTGAGTATTAACTTTTAAAAATACTCCAGTTTTTAAAAATCTTTCATATTTGTTTATATTTATTTTGTAAAAGCATCCATCATTCAATTTAACTTAGAAGTTCTCTTTGGGCCCCTGGTCCTCATATTTTCTTCCTTCCATTTTTACAGATAAACTTGGAATTTTATGTTTGTCATTACTTTGCTTTCATTTATTTGTACCCCATATATTTTGCATTCTTAAATAATACATTATTGCTCAGTTTATATATATATATATATATATATATATATATATTTTTTTTTTTTTTTGAGACAGAGCCTCAAGCCGTCCCCCTGGGTAGAGTGCCGTGGCATTACAGCTCACAGCAACCTCCAACTCCTGGGCTCAAGCGAGTCTCTTGCCTCTGCCTCCCAAGTAGCTGGGACCACAGGCA
>CAUYTI010011829.1:0-61854 GCA_963575145.1 Galago senegalensis
TCCAACTCCTGGGCTCAAGCGAGTCTCTTGCCTCCGCCTCCCAAGTAGCTGGGACCACAGGCGCCCGCCACAATGCCCGGCTATTTTTTGGTTGCAGCTGTCATTGTTGTTTTGGCGGGTCTGGGCTGGGGATTCGAACCCGCCACCTTAGGTGTACGTGGCTGGTGCCTTAGCCGGTTAAGCTATAGGCGCTGAGCCAAGCTTTCTTCTACCTTCTTGTTGTTAGGTTTACAGTGCTGCCTTGATGCTCCTGAAGTTTAACAGAACTTCATCAAGCTCATATTCCGCACAACATCCTGTGTGAAACATTTTGGAGTGCCCAAAGGGGGACAGACACTCTTTCATTACAAGCTTACTGCAGTGGAAAACTTGAAAGTGGGAGCAGTGAACTTAAATGTCCTTGGGGAAATGAAGCAGGTGGGGCTGAAAAACAACAGGGAGTAGTTGGGACTGAGATAAATGGGAGAGGAGAGGCAACCTTCCAAAGGGGGTAGGTGGTGAATTATTCAGACCCAGCTTGTACGGGAATACAGACTCCATGTTGCCACACCTTGTATTTTCTTTTATAAGGGCATCTTTATGTGAGATATGGTTTTCAACTATGGGCAACATTAAAAAAAATTAAATACCAAAGAAAACATGATTGAAGGCTAAATACAGCACATAGGCTGACAAATTTAAAATGACCACTTTAAAATGTATGCTTGGAATATTCAGCCCTTTTCATTGGGAATCAATCTCTTTCCAAAAATTGTCATTCTGCTGAAAGTGATCCATGACTTTGAGATCACTATATCCAAAATGAAATGATTTTTTCTGTCTCTCTTACTTTTAACTCTGCAACATTTGTCAAAGACAACCATTTCCTCCCTGTAACCCCATCCTTTATCTTCACACCTACCGCACTGGCAAAGCCTTCCCAGTCTCGTTGGCAGCTCTTTTACTATGAATCATCTACAGACATGGGTGTAAGTCACTTTTGTGTCTTAAAGCTAGATTGCTTTTTTTTCTCCCACCCATATCTGCATCTTTCACTGCTATCCACCTGAACATGAAACAGACATCTTATCTCAAAGTCTAATCTCCTTTCTCCCAAATCTGATCCTCTTCCCATCTGCTTCATTGCTGCTGGTGTTGTCAGTCACTGTACCTACTCCCTTCCACAAGGTAGAAATCAGAGGTTTACCCCTGATATGCACCTGTCAAACTTGTCCAGTTCTATTTTCTCTATGGCCACACTAGCCACAGCTATCAACACTTCTCATCTTACTCACTACAAAAAAGCCTGCCCACATGTCTCCTTGAATTAATTCTTGCTTGTTATAATAAAGCAACCAAAAGTCTCCTTAAAATATAATTTTTATTATCATACTTTCCTAGTTCAAAATCTTCAGTGGCTTTCTAGGAACTACATGGTCCAGCCCCTCCTACCTCTACACACTGATCAAGGTACGCTCTTTCTTGCTCAGTGCACTCCAGCTGTATTTCTCTCCTCCTGGTTTCAAACCAACCTTCTCCTCATATCTGAAGCATAAACATGTTTGCTAAAGAATATAGAAAAACTTTCTCTGTCTAGCTACCGTAGGATTGATATGGTATTCAAATCCTTCAACTAAGATCTAACAGCCAATGTCAAGGTCAGAAATCCCAATGAAATAATGGTAACCCAAGCCTTGAATACACTGCCTTTAGTCATCATTTAAATAGCCCTGAGAGTTGAGTATATTATAGACAGAGTTTTATGCATGCATCAGAAGTGATATCATTTTTTTATTCCATTTTATTGTAGTGTCAACTTATTGTTTTATTACCTCATGAATACAAAGAAGTATTGCATAGCACAAAATTAACCTAGATTCTTGAATTATGGGCTCCATGAGGAGTTCACATTACCTCAGGTTGGATTTGGAGAATCAGAAAATATGAGCATACAATTGATCCTTGAATAACATGCTTTTGAACTGTATAGATTCACTTGTACATAATTTTTTAAAATAAACATATTGGAAAATTTTTTAGATTATGAAAAAATTATGAAATTTAAAAAACTAGCCAATGAATCATGTAATCTAGAAATATCAAAAAATTAAGAAAAAGATATGGCATGAAAGCATAAGATGTATAAAGATACTAGTGTATTTCATAATTTATTAACATAAAATATACACAAATCTATCTTGAAATGTTAACATTTTATAGAGCTTATGCACATAAACACAAATTATATATGGCATTATTCACAGCAGGGGGAAATGTAAACAAATGTAAAGATGTAGTATTATGTCACAATTATATAAAATTAAATATAGTACATATTATATTACTGTCATAATGTTTTAGACACCTCCTGTGGCTAAAGTCTCAGGCTGTAAAATTAATGTACACAAATAAGTATCTGCTTAAAGTATCCTGTGATTCTAATCATTTTTGTATGAACAGTTCATCTCTCCAGTAAATTTTGTATCCAGTAAAAAGTTTTATAGGTATTCCTGAGGGAGAAGAAGCAAAATGCATGGAAAATCTATTTGAGGGAATAATGAGGGAAAACTTCCCTAGTCTTGCTAGAGATTTAGACATCCAGATATAAGAAGGTCAGTGAACTCCGGGAAGATTCATTGCAAAAAAGCACATTGAGATCACAAGTAGTCATCAGTTTGGCCAAAGTCAAAGTGAAGGAGGAAATCCTATAAGCTATGAGACAAAGACATCAAGTAATTTACAAAGGAAAACTCATGAGACCAACAGCATACTTCTCAGAAGAAACCTTGCAAGCTGGATCCCTTATATTAAGATAAAAGGACTGATTGAACAAGAAGATGTAATAATCATAAACATTTATGTATACATCACTGGAGTTCTCAGATTCAATAAACACATACTTCTAGACTGAGGAAATAAATAGCAAAATACCAATAACAAGGGAGTGTTGACTCCACTGGCAGAAGTAGACAGATTGTTGAGACAGAAAACAAACTCTGTAGTTAAATGAGTGTCTAGAATAAATTTACAGAATATTCTCCCCCAGAACTATAGAATAGGCATTATTTTCAGAAGCACAATGAACATTTTCCAAAATAGACCTTACTGTAGACCACAAAACAAGTCTTAGAAAATTTTAAAAAATCAAAATAACACCATGTATCCTCTCAGACAACAGTGGAGTAAAACCGAGAATTAATTCCAAGAAAGAACTCACAAAACTATACAAATATGTGCCAGTTAAACAACCTACTACAGAACAACCTTTGGGTCAATGACAAAATCAAGATGGAAATCAAAAAGATTTTTTGAGTTGAATGACAATAGTGTCACAAACTACCAAAATCTCTAGGATATGGTAAAAAGCAGTGGTAAGAGGGAAATGCATAGCACTAAAAACCTACATCAAAAAAGAGAAAGATCACACATTAACAACTTAATGGCACTCCTTAGGAAAGTAGAACAAGAAGAATAAATCAAACTCAACAGCAGCAGAAGACAAGAAATAACAGGCATCAAAGAAGAATTAAATGACATTGACAGCAAAAAAATAAAAACCAATGAAAGGATCAATGAAATGAAAGTTGTTTCCTTTAAAAGATAAACAAAATTGAGAGGCTAGCTAGATAACAAAGAAAAGGAGAGAATTCAAATAAACTCAATCAGGAATGAAAAAGGAGGTATTACACCTGAGGTTACAGAAATACAAAATATCATCTGAGACTGTCAGGAACATCACGAGGCATACAAACTAGAAAATCTAGAAGAATTACACAAATTTTTGGTATCTTACAACTTCACAGGCTTAAATCAGAAAGAACTAGAAATTGTGAACAGATCAGTATTGAGTTGCAAAATTCAAACAGAAATTTGTAACAACCACCACCAAAAAATCTCCCAATAAAAAAAAAAAAAGCCCAAGGCCAGATAGAATCATAGCCAAATTCTAGGAAACCTATAAAGAACTGAAACCTATCCCACTGAAATGGATCCATAATCCAGGTGAGACCATTCCTACTTCATTCCAGGAAGCCAGTTTTACTCTAATAGCAAAGCCAGGAAAGGACACAACAAAAAAAGAAAACCATCGATCAATATTCCTCATGAATATAGATGCAAAAGTCCTCAAAAAAATACTAGCAAATTGGATCCAACACCACATCAAAAAGTTAATTCCCTATGATCAAGTAGATTTCTTCCTAGGGACACAAGGATAATTCAGCATATGTGAATCAGTAAATACAATTTACCACATAAACAGAATTAAAAACAAAACCAACTGATACTGCAGCAATACAAAAGATCATCTGAGACTGTTCTGAACATCACTGCAGATCATCTCCAGAAAAAGCATTCAATAAATTTCAGCATCTTTCATGATAAAAACCATTAACAAACGAGGTATAGAAGGAACATACCTCAAAATAATAAAAGCCACATATGCAACCTCATACTGAGTGGGGTAAATTTCAAAGAATTGAAACAAGAGAAGGTTGCCCACTGTCACTAGTTCTATTCAACATAGTGCCAGCATTCCTACCCATAGCATTCCACCCAGAGAAAGAGATAAAGGGCAGTCAGACTGGAAAGGAGGAAGTCAAATTATCACTATTTGATGATGATATGATCTTACATCTGCAAATCCTAAAGATTCCTCTAAAAGGTTCCTAGATTTCATAAATTCAGTAAAGTCTCAGGCTATAAAATTAATGTACACAAATAAGTAAGCTTTTTATACATGAATAACAGCCAAATTGACAATCAGGAATCATTTTTATTTTCTTAGAAGTGATGGACTTAACAATGGGCTTAAAATATTCCATCGATCATGCTTTAAACAGATATATTGTCATCAATGCTTTGCTGTGCTATTTACAGAGCATAAACAGAGCATATGTGGCACATTCCTTGAGTGCCACTGGGTTTCTGGAAGGGTAAATGAACACTGACTTCAACATCAGGTCATCAGATCCATTACCCCCTGGGACAGAGATACATTACAGCATAGGTAGTCTCTACCTATGAAAGGCCTAAAGAGCAACTTCCCATAGAAGGCTTTTCCTCTACACTGAAATCTGTCCTTTAGTGCTTTCATCTTTATCAGCTATCTTAGCCAGCCAACCCTTTCGTATCTCTCGCTACATGCAGCTTCTACTGTGTGCTTCACCTGTCAGTGTTAGACTAAGGAGATGACTTTTCTTTCTTCTCCCTTATGGAATAAGCTAGTTTGAAATTTTTCTAATAAAGCTTCCTGGCAGCATCTGTGGCTGAAAGGGATGGGGCACTGGCCCCATTTGCTGGAGGTGGTGGGTTCAAACCCAGCCCTGGCCAAAAACTGCAAAAAAAAAAAGCTTCCTCACCTCTCTCAGCCTCCACAGAGTTGAAGGGAATCTGTGCTTTGCTTTTGGTTAGGTTTTGGCTTAAAGGAATGTAGGTGGCTGGATTGATCTACCCAGACCACTACAAGTTCCCCATCCGAGCAATAAGGCTGTTCCACGTCCTCATCCTTGTTGTGTTCACTGCAGTAGCACTTTTACTTTTCTGTAAGAATTTTTCTTTGCATTCACAGCTTGGTTTTTTGGTATAAGAGGCCCAGCTTCTGGCCTACCTCAGCCTTTAACATGCCTTTGTCACCAGTCTTAAGCATTTCTAATTTTTAATTCAAAGTGAGAGACATGGATTTTTCTTTGACTTGAACACTGAGAGGGTCTAGTGAGGGATATTTATTGGCCTGTTATCTATATGGTTTTTGTCTGCAGGTTGGGACTGCTTCCCTGTGTCTCAGGGAAGAGGAAAGCTTCAGGAGAGGGAGGTAGGTGGTGGGATGGCTGGTTGGCAGAGCAGTCAGAACATGCATAACATCAACTGTTGGCCATGTTATGTGGATGCAGTTTGTGGTGCCCCCCCCCCAAATGCAACAGTAACATCGAAGATCCCTGAGCAAAACTCACTGTACCAGGTCTAATAATAATGAGAAACATTGCAACAACCACCAAGATGTGATTCAGAGACAAGGAGTGAGCACCTGCTACTGAAAAAATGGCATCAATAGAGCTGTTTGATGCAGGGTTGCCACATGCCTTCAATTTGCACAAAACACAACATTTACGAAGTACAACACAGTGAAACTAATAAAACAGGGGGCCCACATTTGATTATATTGAAAATAATCCTTTTGTAATACCCTTGTTATTTATGCTTCTTTGATTTTTCTGTTTTTTGGTATAGCATATCCATTTATCTATTAGAAGCAATATCTCTCTTATAAATTTGCATCTGATCTTTGATAGTAGTCCCTGGTACAGTCTATGCAAATATTTTCCCGGTTTCTTGTTTTTCTTTATTTTGTTTTTGGTTTTTGTTCATTTTCTTTTCTTTCTTTCTTTCTTTTTTTTTTTTTTTTTTTTTTTTTTTTTGTTCATTTTCTTTCATTGCATGGAAATCTCAACATTTTATATTTGGTGATTGGTTAGCCTATCAATACATTAGTGTGATTACTTCAAAGATCAGAAATTTGTTAGTCACAAAAATACCCCATAATTACCTTTCTGCCACTTTAATTATTTTCTATTTCTCATGTTGGAATTATGGCATTTATATCAAGTTCCACAAAATGGATTTTTGAGTAAGTAAAATATTACTTTATTTTGAAAAAATGCATCATGTACTAAAATCCAAAATTTGTATGAATATTTAACATTAAGCAGGGAAATTCAATCTGCTTTTCAGTTAGACTCAGCTACTTTGAGTTGGCTCTGAACCCTGTGGGGACGGGTTTCACTGACTCTGCCTTTAATAGTAGATCCAGGGACAGTTGAGGTCCACTAGCAAATGTTCGTGTCTAGCATCATTTATCTTGTTTTGTTTCTACAAATAATATTGAACAATTATTGAATAACAAATGAGTCCTTTCATATACTTATTTTAAAATCTGGCTTTCTATTTGTAATTTGGCCCTATGTATGGATACTTCCACCTTCACATTGAATTAAATTTTTATTTTTGTGAAAGTTTGAATTTTATTTTTTACTCCTCCAGAACATATTGGTGGCAAAGACCCACATTTGTTCTTCCAAAATTTGTTTTTCCAGAATGATAGTTAGCTGGACAAATATTTTCCCAGAATAAATCTATATTACTCAACCTTTCTTGTGCCTGGTGGCAGGGGGCTGGGTTGTGGTCAAACTATTGCCTAAGCAACATGTGTTCTGTGCGAAATCCACATCATGTGCTTAGAGAGAGGAGGGATGACCTTGCCACGTCCTGCTTCCCTTTCTGCTGGGTGTACGAGAACTTGGAAGCAAATGATCCTCACCTCTACAACCAGGGTTCCACTGAGACCCGGTGCCGATACAACAGGAGCCTGTGTTTCCTTCGTACTTATATTAGAAAAGCACACACATAAACCATTGTTTAAACCATTGATAGATATTGCCACTGATAGAGTAGTTGAGCAAATAATTCAGCAGGAACAATATTCTAATATCAATTGATCCTGGGACTGTGAATGAAGAGGGCTTAATCTTCCTTCTGTCCTGCTTGAAATCTCCGGCTCTCAGATGCCAGACAGGATTGTCATCATATTAAATTACAAATACTGGCTCATTCAACAATTAGTTTTAGTTCATCATGATAATTAGAACCAATTTTATATTAAATCTTTCCTTTTCACAAGACCAGGCATTGTTTGGACTTAAAAATTGAGTTGGAAAGGATGGCGCTTCTGACTTCTTCTCTGGCTCCATTTCTCTTTTTCCTTCTATCTTTTTTTCTCATTTTCCAGAGGTTTCTGACGGCTGTAAGGTCAGAGTTTGTGAGAAGAAACATGTAAGTTAAGAGGGAGGCCCTTAGTTCACTGTGTACCGTTTCCACAGGCTTTCTTCTCCCTGGACTGGCAGAGATTTAAAGATGATTCACTGCCATGAAGTGTGTGTGATATTCTGGACTCCAGATAGGACCCCTACAGGTAGCATTCTTTTCCAGTACAGAATTCTTGACCTTGCTAGGTGAATTTTTATTCTTAATGATTACTTGTGATTCCTTCCTCAGCTCTTGGCAGAACTCTCCTTATGCCCATGTTTTTGCTTCTGGGATTGTCCTTCTAAGGCCCACATCAGTACTGAAGAAAACATTCAGACGCCCTTTGTTCCAACAAAGTCTTGGAGATGGGGACAATCCTGACATAGCCCCTCAATACTACACACACTCCCCGATTAACTTTCTCGTGGACAAGTACAGATCCAGTCCTACCAGTCTCCCTGGAGCAAAGGCCCTTTGCATCTTTCCAAAGAAGAGCACCCCATGCAGTGTTAGGGAGGTCAGAACTCTCCGCTACTGCCCACATCTAAAATTTTCTGGGTATCTATGTTATTGGCACCTCAGTCAAAACTAAAGAAGATAGTTTTTTTCTATCTTAATATCCCAATTTATAGCTTTAAAATTTATGATTATTTTGGTAGACAAGTGTATCTCATTGGCCATTGCATTGAGTCACAGACATATGTGAAGCTTATATAGTTTCCCTAGGCACTATGGAGAGTAACAAGGATCTTAACTGGATTAAACCCAGATTTTACATCATTGTTATTTTCATGAGCAAAGCAAAACAAATATCAAAATAATCTAACTTTGGGCTTCACACCTGTGGCTCAAGAGGCTAAGGCGCCAGCCCCATACACCTGAGCTGGTGAGTTCAAATCCAGCCTGGGCCCACCAAACAACAACGACGCCTGCAACAAAAAAATAGGCACATGTAATCCCAGCTACTAGTGAGGCAGAGGCAGGAGAATTGCTTGAGCCTAGGAGTTGGAAGTTGCTGTGAGCTGTGACACCACAGTACTCTACCCAGGGTGACAGCCTGAGGCTCTGTCTCAAAAAAAAAAAAATTTAACTTTGAAACGTTGATTTAACAATATTTACAGTAATTCCTATTGGAAAAAATAAAAGGCAAAGAATCTCGAACATAATTTATTTTTCCTTTTTATTTAATACCTACTTCTGTACCCCAATTCTTATTTTTAAAAGTTAATGACCAAAGAAAATAAGCTTAGTTTATGCACTCTTTATTTATGAAACTCTATTTTTACTTTAAATGATCCTGAACTAAAATATCATTTAAAACTTTTTACAAGAAAAACATTATATTTAAAGAAAATAGCATTAGATTAAGGAAACACGCACGTACACAGGTGCCTACACATGCACACACACAAACTTGGCGTTTGCAAATGTGTTTCAGAGGTTTCAATAGATCCAGTTCATAACATATAAGAGACGTGATGTGGAAGTCCCAGAGATTTTCTGTCCTACAACTCGCTTCTAGAAGGCAGTGTAGAATTGTCTGAAAAGAACTAGAGATGTTTTGCTAATGGCAAAACTCATTAATTCTTTTAGTTCTGTTAACTGGCTGGTTTACTTTTTACAAGTTGACAGTTTCCTCATCGTTAAGAGATGGAGCTGCATCCTATTTTATGAGGTTGCTTAGGAGATTTAGAGATAAAATATAAATATCTATACTACTTAGCACCAAATAATGTTAGTTCCCTTCCTTATTTGGTTACTTGATCATGTTATTCTGTGAAGATTCCTTCTTTACTAAATATTTGCAAATATTTCTCAGCTGAAAAAATTACTTTGAGTCTTACAAATTGCTTTGGTATTTATTTAGATTGTGTTTTAGGATATTCAATAAAATATTCAAGTCTAGATGCTTCATGAGTACTTAAATATTATGCCCAAGTACACCTGGACAGGAAGCTAAATGGGCCCCAGGGAATAACCTTTACCTTTCACACTTTAATAAATTTGTTGTGAAAATTAAGAGCTTTGCTGGGTGTTGGCAATTTTATCAAGAATCTGTACTTTGCAAGAAATAAATGTATTGTTGAGATTGGAAAAAGACTCACTAAATGATTAAAGAAAGCACACCTCTTTTTTTTTTTTCTTTTTGACAACTTGATTGGGGAGAAAGGGCAGAAAATGGTCCTACTTAAGAAAAGTAAGCAAAGTATTGGCAGGCAGTGACTTTAAATTGAACATTAAACTAATCCAGGGCTAGGCCTTAATAAAGGCTGGGGCTGGGAATTCTTATGGATTTTCTAGCTCATCGCTGGGGCAACATCGAAAGGCAATAAATGTTCTATTACTTACACAAGCTGCTAGTTTTCAGAAAATTAGTCACCAGTGACCTTTTACCCTTTGTCTTGCTCTCCTTCTCAGTAACTGTACCTGATCTGAATCAAATGCAGACCAGTGCACAGAGAAGTTTCTTGGATAACCTACTACAAATTTAAATAAGTGGGTAGTGATAAAAGAAAGAAATAAAACTTATCTTTAGAAAAAAATAGATGATTCTGTACATCTATTTTATCAGAAACAGAGGCAACATGCACAAATTATTGTTGATTTAAGTGAAATAAATTGTGTCTCATTTCCAACAAATTGAATGTGAAAATGGAATTCAGCTAAAAGTTTCTGATTTTTATGGTCAAATGAATAGTATCACCTTTTTTTTATTAACACTTGCCTAAATGTACTACTGTGAGTGTGGGAATAATGGAGAGAGAACCGTGATGAGGTAGAGGCTGGAGTCTCAGGGTTGATAGTGGAGAGGAGCAGAAAAAGAGGCCAGCTATGTGATTTGGGGACACCCAGTCCTTATATTGAATTATATTGATTAGTTTTCCAGTTAGCAGGGAGAACTCCTTCTGACCCTATTTTCAGGGTCACTAGATCATAATGCAATCTCACGAAGAGGCTGGCATCCCTCCCCATATTGCTTTTTGAGAAAGTATAGACCTGAAAATGGCCCATTTAAAGCTTTCTCTTTTTATACTCCTTTTGCTGGACTCTGCCTAACAAATGCATATATAAATTGCACATACGGTTTAATAATACATGTTGCAATGGACACAAAATATAAAAACAGTCCCAATTTTTTTGCAAAAAGGCTACTTGAGAAATTGAATCTTGTGAAAAGCATTCCATCTGAATCAGAAGAATAAAATGAAACTATCTGATAAACAAGTGGCTCTGCTGTCCAATCTGCACCCCTTATTATAGTAACCTTAATTTTGTATTTAGATATGGTTGAAGCATACAGCAAACACTAAGTATTACAGACATAACAGAAAATGTTCTAGGCTTATTCATGGGCATTTTCATCACATACCAAACATGAATGATTAAGTAGCAGATCAAACAGTAAATATAAATATTATATGAATATTTATAAATCAAAAATAAATAATTGGGGGATTCTTCAAGAAGATAGCATAATTTTAAGACTGTTCATTTTTTTGGCAAATAAAATTTTATTTATATAAAATAGCTTAAAAAGACTAGAGTTTAAAAAGTCACTCCCTATAATTCATAGAAAATTCACTAAGATATTTTGACATCCTCTGAACAAACCAAATTTATCATTTGCCTTTCAACAAATTGTGCTGATATAGAACTATCATACTAACAATCATTGGTACAATATCTTTTTCTTTCTTTTTTTTTTTTTTGAGACAGAGTCTAATTCTGTTCTCCTGGTAGAATGTCATGGTGTCATAGTTCACACTAACCTCCTACTCCTGGGCTCAAGTGATCCTCTTGTCTCTGCCTCATGAGTAGCTGAGACTACATGTATGCACTGCCATGCCTGGATAATTTTCTATTTTTAGTAGAGACAGGTTCTTACTCTTACTCAGGCTGGTCTTCAACTCCTGAGCTCAAACAGTCCACCTGCCTCGGCCTTCCAGAGTGCTAAGATTACAGTTGTGAGCCACTGTGCCTGGCCCATACAATATCCTTTGACATGCAATTACAGCTATGTGGTAGAACGTGTTGATGTTTTGAGGTCTGTTTCTTTATCTATTATGCCTTCATGTCTTCATATTTTATTTGACTAAAGGAAGTTTTCTTATCTTTGAACCCTGACTTATCTCTAATATAGTAACCCAGCCTTCTGGCTCTAACTTGAATTAGTAACTCTTACCTTTCTTCCTCTCTTTAAGTTTCTATAAGCACACTTACTATTTTGTTGTTAATCTAATTTCCTGTCTGATTAGTCTTCAGAGAGAGATCCTAGGCTATTCACACCAACCCATGAATCAATCCAATCATCACTCCATGAATCAAAATCTTTAGTTGACTCAATAGACTTGCTGGATCATATCATCTTGCAAATGCCACAGTATAAACTTCTTTTTTTATTAAATTTGGTGGACCACCAAAATTAATAAAATAATAATACAATACATAATGTAGTAAATGTACATAATACAATATGTAATGTAGTAAATGTGAACATTAATAAAGTATCTGAATTGGAGATGTTGTTGAAAGAGAGAACATATAATAGAATTGATAGAATAATGAAAATGCAGGATCACTGAATAATTCTCACCAACCAATAAATGAGCCTCAAGCCATTTTACCTAAGTCCTTAAAAAGTATTCAAGGTTATGTTCATTCTCCATGCAATTGTTCTGCAAACATTGACCTCAACCTAGCAGAAACTTCTAGAAACAGACAGAATAAGTGATTTTTATTCTTTTGAAAGAGAAAGGTTCATATTACCTTCCCTGATGTTTTTTCACTTAAAGTTTCTACAGATTTCTATTAATACATTTTTTTCCTCCTATTGAACAGATTGTGATGGGCCTAAACTTCCTAAAGCTGCAGATGAAAATAACACACTAGGGGGTGGAGTGAGATGGTGGACAGAAGGGTTGTTCATCTGATCTCTCCTAGAACAACTAGGGGAAAAGAGAGAACCTAGCCATACCTGCCTGGGAGTCATAGCTCAGGGAGCACAGAGAAGAGGTGGTGAGCTGCTGGATACAAAGTATGATCTGGAATGGTGGAAATCTGATAAATTAGACAAGTTATTATGACTGAGTAGGATCGGCTGGCCCCCCACAGAAGTCCAGAATGGGAGGAAGCCTTTCCAGAGTTTCCAGTTATTGGAGGAAGCTGCTATTTGAGTGGAAACTTGGAAGAGTAGATGGGCTCCAATATATATAGAAATCAGATTTGAATGCCAGTTGAAGTAGAATTGCCATAGGTTTGGTGCCTAATGAGGCAGCCATACTGAGAAGGTCTCAGTAACCAGGGAGCTACCATTGTGGGAAGCTCCTGAGAAGGTCAATAGCAGGGGCCTAAAGGACTGCCATCTTAATTCTGCCTACTGCGATCCAAATTCCAGTCTAGGGACAGGTTGAGAGACATCCACACCTCAGGGGAACTGGAGTCAGGAGTCACTGAGAGACCTGCCCTAAAAGATTCTTGTGAGTTTTAAGATCCCAACCAGGCAGGTTCTGAATACTGAGGAAATAATCAGGAATCACCAAAGGCAATTAAGTTTGAAATAAGGACCATAGAGGTTGCTGGCTGTGCTCTCTGTCTCCTAAGAAAACCAGAGCCTTCATGTTTGGGTGGCATATTGCAACATATTGTCATCAAGAGTAAGGACTTCTGCTTGAAGTAAAGGAGGCAGTGAGAGGGAAAAAGGAGACAAAGGAAGTGAACAAGAAGAAAGAACACATGAGGAAAAACCAATAGAAAACTTCAGGCAACATGAAAAACCAAAACAGAGGAACTCTGCAAAGGGACCATAATGCAGCTACTACAGAAGACTCCACCTATAAAGAATTAATGTAGAAAGGAAATTTTAAAAATGGTTGATAAAGAAATGGATGAGAAAATGGAAAGACAGAACCAAAAGTCAGATGAGAGATATGTAGAATATAGAAAGGATATGAAGGAGAGCTTAAATAATGAAGGAGACAATCAGGGAATGTAAAGATACAATAGAAAGTATCAAAAATAGGTTAGAACATGGAGAAAAAAGAACCTCAAAGTTAGAGGATAAAGTTTTTGAGTTAACCCAGGTAGTTAAAAAAGCAGAAAAAAGAGAGAGAAAGCAGAACAGATGCTTAGAGAACTATGAGACTCCATGAAGAGTTCAAAGATACAAATCATAAGGAATTCACAAATCATAAGGAATTCTGAAAAGGAATAAGAGTTTTCCAAAGGAATGGAAGCCCTATTGGAGACTATCATAAATGAAAACTTCCCAAGTTTTACTCAACACACTCCTACCAGGTAAGTATCAAGCCCTAGGTCATCTCAACTTAAACAGAGCCTCTCCAAGATACTTTGTGATGAACATGCCCAAAGTCAACATGAAAAAAAAATCTACAAGCAACCAGGATTAAGTGCCTGATCTACAGAGGCAGGGCCATTAGAATGTCAGCATACTTTTCAATTGAAACCTTCCAAGCCAGAAAAGCATGGTCATCCACCTTAAACATTCTTAAACAGAATATTTTCCAGCCCAGAATTCTATATCCTGTTAAAGTAAGCTTCAAAATTGATGGAGAAATCAAATCTTTTGCGGGTATCCAAGCACTAAGGAAATTCACCACAAAACCAGCTATACAGGAAATACATAGATCTGTGCTCAACACTGACCACCTCAACGGGACACTAGAAAAGTAAACACTCATAAGCTAAAGGTCAAAAATTAGCTTCCACAATGGTGCAAAGAATAAAACTACACAACAGACTTTCACAAAATAAGATGACTAGAACTCCACCACACTTATGGATTCTCTCAGCAAATGCCAATGGAATTCACTACTGAAAAAGAATAACCTGGCTAGTTGGATTAAAAAAGCACAAATCATCCATATACTGTCTCCAGGAGACACACCTAGCCTTGAAAGATAAATCAAAACTCAGGGTTAAAGGATGGAAAACAGTGTTTCAAGCATATGGAAATCAAAAGAAAGGAGGGACTGCAATTTTATTTTTATACACAAGCAGATTTAAGCAACTAATGTTAAGAAAGACAAAGATGGACACTTTATACTGGCCAATGGAACAATACAACAAGAAGACATTTCAACTTTAAATATCTATGCACCCAACTTAAATGCTCCCAGATTTATGAAATAGAACTTGCTGGGTCTGAGCAATATGATATCCCATAACACCATAATAGCCAGCCAGAGATTTTAATACCCCATGATAGAACTGAACAGATCCTCTAAAGAGAAATTAAACAAAGATACAAAGGACTTAAATGTGACCCTAGAACAAATGGGATTAATAAACATATACAGAACACACCACCCCAAAGTTAAAGAATATACATTTTTCTCATTAGCTTATGGTGTGTAGTTCAAAATAGACAACATCCTAGGATACAAATCAAACTTCAACAAAATTAAAAGAATAGAAATTATACCTTGTATCTTCTTAGGCCACAAGGTAATACAGGTGGAACTCAACTCCAACAAAAACGTTCACCCCCATACAAAGACATGGAAATTAAGCAACCTAATGGTGAATGAGAGTTGGGTTCAGGAAGAGATAAAAGAGGAAATTGTTAAATTCCTCAAACATAGCATCAGTGAAGACACAAGTTACCAAAGCCTGTGGGATACATCAAAAACAGTTCTGAGAGGAAAATTTATCACATTAGGTGGCTACATGAGGAAGACACTCATCAACAAACTCATGAACCATCTTATGGACTTAGAGAAATAACAATCTAATCCCAAACCTAGCAGAAGAAAAGAAATAAAAAAAATTAAATTAGGGATTAATGAAATTGAAAACAGAAGAGTCATTCAGAAAATTTAAAAAACAAAAAGTTGGATTTTTTTTTAAAGAATAAATGAAATAGATAAACCTTTGGCCAGATTAACTAGGAATAGAAATGTAAAATCTCTAATAATCTCAATCAGAAACAATAAAAGGGAAATAACAGATGCCACAGGGATACAAGAGATCATCTTGGAGTATGACAGGAAACTCTATGTCCAGAAATTTGACGACATGGAAGAAATGGATCACACCCTCTCTCTATACTTAATCAAGAAGAAAACAGACCAATTTAAATAACTGAGATCAAAGAAACAATAAAAATCCTCCCAACAAGAAAATGCCCTGGTCCAGATGGCTTCACACCAAAATTCTATCAAATCTTCAAAGAAGAGGTTATACCCATGCTGCAGAAATTATTCCAAAATATTAAGAAAGAAGGAATCTCCCCCAACATGTTCTATGAAGCAAACAGAATACATTTTGTTTGTTGATACCAAAACCAGGAAAAAAAACAACTAAAAAGAGTAATTTTAGAGCAATCTCACCAATGAATATAGATCCAAAAATTCTCAATAAAATCTTAGCCAATATATCATAGCTATACCTTAAAAAAAATCATTCATCACAATCAAGTAGGTTTCATCCCAGGGATGCAAGGCTGGTTTAACATATGCAAGTCCATAAATGCAAATCACCATATCAACAAAAGCAAAAGCAAAGACCATATGATCCTCTCAATAGATGCAAAAAAAGCATTCGATAAAATTCAGCATCCTTTTCTAATTAGCACAGTTAAGAATATAGGCATAGGTGACACATTTCTTAATCTGATCAAAACCATTTATGACAAACCCACAACTAATATGATATTAAATGGAGTGCTATATGTATACCATGGAATATTATTCAACCACTAAAATAGATGGAAACTTTACATCATTTGTATTAACCTGGATAGAGATGGAACACATTCTTCTTAGTAAAGCATTGCAACAATGGAGAAGCAAGAATCCAATGTACTCAATGCTAATATGAAGGCAGCAGACGATCTAAAACAAGGTGAGGGGGCAGGGAAATGGGGGACAAGGGAGACGGGAGGAAGGTGGAGTATGGGAATGGTGTATGGCACACCCCTTGGGGGTGGGACACAATTATAAGAGAACCTTTATCTAACAAATGTAATCAGTGTAACCTAATTCTTTGTACTCTTAATGAATCCCAAGCTATAATAAATAAATAAAAAAGAAAAGGAAATTATAAGGAAAGAAAAGACAACAACCCACTGGCTGAAACTTTGGTATCATTGGTTTCTTGAATCTGCCATAAACAGCATAAGAAAAGAGGAACACCTACCTATGGGCTTGATTTTGCTGCTATTGATAGTTAAGCCCCCATAGGGGGACAAAGAAAATCTTAAAACTATCCAAGCTCTCAGTTGAGATTTTTGTGGAAAATAACAGGAAAGCTATACGGAGAAAAAGTAGAAATTGAAGAAGTTTTTTTCAGGCCCATTTCTTACTTAATGAAAATCTAGAGTGTCTGTTTCTATTTATATCGCTTTGCTTATGAGTAAATCTGTAAAGAATATGAAGCCCAGAGAGTGAATTAACAGATATTATTTAGAATTGAATTTGATATTTACATCTTGAGTACGTACAAGGCTACTTTGATGGAAAAGTCCATGCTTGCCATCCATCCATAATACAACATTTATTATGATGTGATCCTTGTTATGTGATACGCTTTATATTGTTTTTATATTATATATTATTTGTAATATAATCATAATCAAGAAAGAATAATAATCCTGGATGACTATCCTGAACAGTTTATACTTTACTCAGACCATGTAGAAGTGATTTAAGAGACTTTTTGTTTTGTATGTAGAAAATGAGGTAGCAAATGAAAACCTATGAAACAGTTTTACTTCATTTTGCTCAGAAAGAGAACTAGAGAAGACAAACTACTGTAAGTTTTGACCAACATTCTGATGAAATTACCTGATAATTATTAATTGGGTGCTCTTGCAAGTCAAATGTAACTGCCTAAAAATTCACATATAAGTGCCTCACACAGGTCAGTGCGCCATTGAACTTCCTTAATTCCTTTTGTGGTTTGGCTGGAAAAGCTGCCTGAGCTAGGGCAGAAACCACTGTTGCTCAGTGTATGTATTACAAATTGAAATCAAAGAATCAATTAGTCAGTTTGTTACACAATACCAAAAAGCTCTAGATGTCAAATCTACTAACTTGGACATTAAAAGGAAAAACTCTAGCTGATCTCAGTGATAGCTAGCTGATACCAAACAGGGTATTTAAAAAAAAATGAAAGCCTACAAATAAATCTGAATTCATTGATAGTGTCATCGTTTGACCTATATAAGTGGACCAACATGCAATATTGTATCACAATTTATAAATCAACATTTCCTTTAGAATGGATATAGATTTATTTTTTATTTTTATAAAAGTCTGTCCATACTTTTGTCCAGTTCTGCTGTAAGAAATAACCAATTATTACTTAAACAAGAAACAGGTTAAGTACAGGAAGTTTGATGCTCCTACAATTGTTAGAAGAGATGGACTTTTGCAGAGTGCAGGAAAAGACACCAAAATGTTGTCATCACATTGACCTAGTCAGAAAAGTGGGGCTTAAGAAGGCTGCCAGAGTAACTGTTGTGTTCTAGGGTGCATGGCCTTGAGATCTGCCGAGCACAATAGCAAAACCCTGTCTCTACAAAAACATTAGAAAAATTAGCCAGCCATGGTGGTCACAGTAGCCTATAATCACAGCTACTTGGGAGACTGAGGCAGGAAGATTGCTTGAGGCCAGGAGTTGAGGCTGTAGTAAGTTATCATGATGTCACAATGCTACTGCACTCTAGCCAGATGACAGAGCAAGACTGTCTCAAAAAAAAAAAAAAAATGCATGGCAGCATGGCCTAAGCTGCCCTCTAAGGCTCAGAAAGTTTTATAAATCTTGCACAAGTGCAAACATCAGATTGGTGGGATCTGATTTACGTCTTGAGTTTGACTGTTACAGGAATCTGGTAAATAAACTTTTCAGCCTTCCAGGTTCTGGATGGTAGAGAAGTCTACCAGAGGCAGAAAAGGATGGTGTCATCATGTGCCAGCACTCAACGTCAGTCACAGACGGCACCAGCCACTTACATTTTTAAAATAGTCTTCAAAATCTTTTAGTTCATTGAATGGAAAAATATGAAGTGCATATGTATCCATGAGGGATCAACTTCCATTCTATAAACTTGCTGTTGCCTGCGCACTGACCCACTGCTACTGCCTGCTCTTCAGCGTCACGCATGTGTTTGACCCAGCCCAGAACACCTAACACTCAGCGGACTGGGCTTCCTCCAACACCCTCAGACACCCCACCAGGACATCTGTGCTCACCTTGGTCACAGTATTTTAAATTCTGCGAATAAACTAGCTTTTTGCTGCTGTCTTTCCTCGGTATGATTATAAGTTCACTGAAAGCATGAAGTGAGCCTTGAATTCAGAGTCACTAACTTATTGCCTGATATATGTTGTGCACAAACAAATGAGTGTCAGAGTTCTTTTGCACGGGGCAATTTATTTCATGTAAATATCTATTTTTAATTACTAGACACATTCACGTACGTATTTATTCTACAAACATTGATTAACAATCTGCTATGAAGAAATGCATGGCGAATGTGTGTGGTCCTAGAGATATCTTAACTGTAGATTTAAACCATTCTCAAATGCTGATTTTTAAATGGTGTATCAGAGTGTTTTTTTCTGGAACTTTTCTGGATATATTTTCACTTTCCCAAGATGTTATATAACAATTCATTGAAAAACAATCTCTTCATTTTTCTGTAGTAGTTTGGGTTTTGTAAGAGAAAAAAAAAAAAACACTAAGACATATTCTAACAAAACAGTATAAAACAGGTGAAGTAGAAAACATATTTTGGTTCTAGTTCTCTTATTGATTTTTTGTGTGTCCTTGAACAAATCACTTTCCATATCTCTACTACTATTTCTCTGTTTTTAAAGTAAGCCTAATTTTCCTTTCCACTGCTTACCTAATAGAACACTCCAACTGCTTGAAATCTTAATAGAAAGGATAATGAAAATAATAGATAGAAATTTGCTCTGAACTCTCTAGAGAAAATGAGCTGTATAAACCCAAGGTAGCATTTTAATTACATGGAACACAATATGACATCACATTTAAGAAAGCCTCTCAGACAGACAGACCTGGGCTTGACTGTAGACATACTGCTTTGCTCTAGACAAACTGGGACACTGGACGCAATGTATGACTTCTCAAAACTTCAATGCCTTCATGCTTAAGACTATTATACTATTAAAAATAATTTATATTTTCATGAGTTTTCAAGTGCTAGTACTGTTACTTTGTACTTCCTTTGACTTGACTTCCAAAGCTCCGTAAGTGTTGGTTAAAAATGAAAAAATGCACAGAATAGAATTGTAGAGAAAAACACACTCAGTCTCAAGTTGAAATATTAACTTCCTTAGGGTATAGCATTTGGATTCATAGAATCAAACCATACTTTTAAAAAAATGTACTTTAGAAAAAAATTAACAGACATTATAAGAGTCTCTCATTAGAACATTATTATTAACACATTACATTGTTTTTCCTTAGGAAATCAATATTCTTATTTTGCTCAGATTGTCTTTATCTTCAGTATTATAGAAATTTCTTAACAGTTTCCTCTTATAGCAATTTATACTGTTGAAAAAAATTAGTCCTATGTCCTTAAAAAAAACTTGTAAATATTGTCTAATATTTAAATCAGATGAAAATTTACATATTATTTAATATGTAAATGGGATCTGATTTATTTAAAACTTGTTAAATAAATCATATTATATGATATCACACTAGTTGAAAATATCCAGGTAGAGTGGAGTGTTACATAGAAAACTAGAAGTAGAAGATATTATAAGGTCCTTACAAAGTTAATAAAGGGATGCTTGGGGGGGTATGGTGGTAATGAAAATGATCTTTTCTTAAGTGTATTAAATATATTTGTTTAAGAGTTCCATTTTTAAATGTGCATCTTTGCCATTTTAAAAAATCTTTTGTTTATGCAGAATTTCCGTGGAAGCTAACTTTAAGAGCTCAAATTGCCATGAGAAATAAAATGAAGAGCCTAACACAGGAGTTTTTAAGAGTAAGAGTGTTCTGTGTTATGCATATTTATATGTTGAAAAAAGTTTATTTGTAAAGCAAACAAGCTGTGTTTAGAAAAAAAGCAACTATACTCACTAGAGTATATAATCTTATGACATACGTGTTAAACTCTTAAAACAGAAAAGAAAAAGAACAATTTTGCTCTTAGTCCCCAATTAACTAAGTACGAAAATGGAGTAAATGCTTATAAACTTTTAAGGCAATTTGATAGACTAACTCTGTGCCAATTAAATCCAAAGGTAAAAAAGATATATATTTTCATACATGTTGAATTTTATTTTTCTTTCATTCTTTCTTTCAATTTTTTAGTAATTAACTTTTGTTGATTGTATATTATAAAAATATGGTCTGTAAGATAGTAGAAGAAAAAAATATGCATACATACATACCTAGTCTGTCCCCCTAGAGGGAGAAGCAATGCTTTGATTTATTGTCCGCAAAAGCCCTGTTAGACATGTAGAACAGATTCTATCGTCACTCATGTAGAGAAAGTACCTATCTCAGAGAGTATAGTTAAGATTTGAGAGCAAATAAATGTTGGAATCAAGCTCGAGTTTCATTACTCCATACTTACTCTTTTCCTTATAGAATACACTGTCAGAGAAAGTTATTCTCATGCTGATAACCCATCTATGTAGGAAGACCAATCTTATGTAGTTAATAGCAACATGGGGAGAAACAATGACAAGTTACAAGATGCCTAATGGTGGGATTTCTGGATTGAATAGTGAGTCTGCTTTTAGTTCTTTAAGGAATACCCATGCTGCTTTCCATGGGATTGTACTAATTTGTAGTCCCAACAACGTATAAGCATTCCTTTCTTTCTGCACCCACAATAGCACCTACTGTTTTCGTACTTTTTAATATAAGCTATTCTAACTGGGATAAGGAGATAGATATGTCATTGTGGTTTCAATTTGTATTTTGCCAGTGATTAGTGACATTGAGCATATTTTCATATGTTTTTTGGCAATTTGTCTTTCTTACCTTGAAATTTTTCTGTCCATGTCTTTTGCCCACTTTTTAAATAGGGTTATTTGTTTCTTTTTTACAGATTTGCTTATGTTCTTTGTAAATTCTGGATATTAGCCCTTCATCAGATGTGTAGCTTGCAAAAATTTCCTCCTGTTCTATAGGTTGTCTGTTTGCTCTGTTGATTGTTTTCCTAGCTATAAGAAGCTTTTTAAGTTCAATCAAATTTCATTTATTAATTTTTGTTATTGTCTGATTGCCATTGGGGTCTTAGTCATAAATTTTTTGCCTAGCCTGATATCTAGAAGAGTTTTTCCTATGTTTTCCTCTAGAACTCTTACAGTTTCATGCCTTAGATTTAAGTATTTTATCCATTTTGAATTAATTTTTTGAGTGGTAAGAGGTAAGGGTCCTTTTTAATTTTTTTTTTTTTTGCACATGGCTATCTAGTTTTCCAACACTATTTATTAAATAGGGTTTTAAACTATACTACCAAGTCTTAGTAACCAAAACAGCACGGTATTGATACAATAGTAGAGACTTTGAAGGAACAGAATAGAGAACCCAGATATAAAACTATCTACCTATAATCAACTGATCTTCAATAAAGCAGACAGCAATGTACATTTTTTCTGGTATGATATCTTCAGATTTGCTCTTTTTGCTTAAGATTTTTTGCCCATTCAGGTTATTTTTTGTTTCTAAACAAAGCATAGAATTATGTTTTCTATATCTGTGAAGTATGACATTAGGAATATGTTGGGGATTGCACTAAATTTGTATATTTGGGGGAGTAGTATGGTCATTTTACAATGTTGGTTCTACTTATCTATGAGCATGTTTTCCCACTTGGATTGTATCTACCCAAAGGAAAAAAAGAATTTTCAACAAAATGACACCTGAAATTGTATGTATATGGCAGCTAATTCATAATTACAAATATGTGGAATCAACCCAAGTACTGAATTCATGAGTGGATCAATAAAATATGGTATATGTACACCATGGAGTATACAGGGGAGCAGAAAACCTACCTAATGATTGGCAGAAAGAACAGAGTTTAGTTGAAGGGAACATTTATAGCTGTGAAAAGCAACACACATAACCTATATTTGCACCCATTTAATATTTCAAATGAAAAATAATATCAAAAGTATACAAAAAAAGAAAATGCCAAAAACAAAAGTGATAAGAGAACATCATCTGCTTATCTAAATATCTACTTACTTGTCTGTCTAAAATCAGATCCCAGATATCAAAGAAAAAATTAACAATTGGCTAAGTATAGGCGAGACAGAAGCAAGATTCAAAGTCAAAGAACATTATGGGAGTATTACAAAGGAACACAGGGCAGTGGAGAACTGTGTGCGTGTGTGTGTTTGTATGTATGTACAGATGAGTATAAGTAACAAGTTTTCTTTTTTTTAATTTTCAGATTAGTGTGAGGATACAAACAACTAGGTTATAATGTTTACATTTGCTAGGTAGAGTCTATCTTAAAGTTGTGGCCCACACCCAAGAGCTGTGCCATATTCCTTTATATTGTGCCCATTAAGTGGGAACACACCAACCCTTCCTCTCCCCTCTCTCATTCCCCCTTTTTAACAAGAAGTAGAAAATTGATATGGTCAATTTCTGAGCCTTTATTTTAATAATCATTAATTAAAAGCTTGCATGACAATCAAGTGCTAAACTTAGATATTGAATTCCTGTGAATTGGGTTATCCCAGGCTGGGATTAGAGTTTCAATCCTACCAGGCTGGTATAAAAGACACCTGGTTTATAACCACCTGTTGCACGGACTGGCCTTATGCCTTTTATTTGAGAAGAATTACAAAGTTTAGGTACATTTGGGGATATAGTACTCCTTATTCTGTGGTGTTCTTCCTTTGGCCTCTCAGATAACTAATATTATCCTTTGCTAAGGATTTTATTGGTGTGTATACCACCTGGGAAACTTTGCCTATAGACTGCAATAGAATACTTTTACCCTCTGAGAAAATTTGATCAAAAAGATCAGGCATTAATAGTTTGTATACTGTTCATTAATGTTTGCAAAAAGCTTTCAGTGCTGATAATGGCTAGAACAACCATCTGCAGAAATAAATAAAATAAAATTAGAATTAAAATAAATTACAAATACTTTTATTTTATAGAAAAAATATAATCAGAAATAACTAGAACAATCTAGTAAAACAAAAAAACAAAAGCCTACTGGCTACAAGGGTATGGAGCTTTAGGTACATTGCACGTTCCTTGACATTGTCCTCAGTAAGGCAATTGTGTAGCTGAATCAGCATTTGGGGTTGTAATTCTGAGGGGCCTTTGGATTAAATGCTCAATAATTTGGGAGAAGTCTGCATGAAGTTCTGCCTAGACAGTGGTGATGGTCCCTTAATTTCGTCAGAAGACGTGTATTGGCAAACTTGTAACAAATGAAAGCTTTTCATTTACTATCACCCAAACCCCCAAAATAACAAAACAGTATTAAATGTATTATCACTTTATGTATATGTATTAATATTTATTTTTGAAAGAGAATTATTCACAAAAGTTTTCCACACTATCAGGTACATGATTATGTATTTATTTTCCTTACTTCTTCTTAAAACTCAGAAAAAGTGGGAAAAAAAACCAACTAAACTTCCTTCATTAGCAGGATATTAATGACTTAAAAACTGTGCTTAAGGATGGTGTTCATGCTTCCTTCACCCCAGTGACATGAAATTGTAGTAAAGTCTATCCTGATATTAGTTTTCATAAGTCAGGAAACATTTTCCATATGTCATGAAGCATTATCCAGAGGGAGTTCTCAGCCACAGCTCTCGTCTTTTATCACCATCATTCCGCCTGAAACAAAAGCCCTTTGCGGTGATAGCACCCATCTGAGAGAGGACGCAAAAGCATTTTTGGCAAACTGTCATTCCCTCCTTGGGTCAGCTGCCTCCTTGGACTGGAATTGTTTCACAATTTTTATTAAAATTATTATGAAAGAACAGCTGAAAAAATAAACAAAGATGTCCGGAGGACTCTTATTTAGTGTCGTCAAAGAAAAATTATCTGTCCTAGAGCAGCGTAATGCGATGTAACAGCCAAAACGAACATCTAGAAATAAGCAGAGACATTACAAATGGCTGAGGAGCACAGACGTGCTCAACTTTCAATAAACGTGAAGAGCAGCAGCGAAAGAGGAGAGAAAGGAGAAATGTTGACATTGGATCATTAGTAAATTGGAAGAGAAAAACTGCTGTGGGAAATTATAGAAGCAGAGCAAAAAAGGCAAACGTAAAATCAAATAAAGTAAACTACGTAAGACTCAGGTAGCCGGGGCAGAAATCAAGATTGTGTAATTATAAAGTCTGCTGTGTTCATGTATATTAAATGTAGATGTGTTTAAAGATGCTTCACAAGTAAAAATAAGGGGAAAACGAAGCTGTTATTTATTCAAATTTTTTGGCTTAAAGTCTTAGAAAACATTTAACTTCATATAGAATAGAATTAGCAAGAACAGACTGTCTTAACCACTCAGTAGACATGAAGCTTTTGGCTATAAAAAGAAAAAAATAAATAAATAATGGTCAATAATGCCCTTGGTATTTTTGTAAAATAATTTCGGTTAATGACGACATCAATGTAAGCACTAGCACTCAAGACAGGATCAGATAAAGTAGACTAATGAAATCGTACACAATTTCGTTTAAAAAAAGTTACTGGGAAATAAGTCCATCTGATTAACAGGAGAATTCACAAATTAGGAAGTAATGTATTCTGCTTGACAATGGCTATAACTAGAAAACAATTACGTTCAAGATATTCAAAGTAAATGATAAGGTAAACGATTTGTATAATGTGTGGAATCCATAAGGAATATCCGGCATAACATATTGATTTCATACAAAGAACCCTTTATGTTCTAATGTATTAGCAAAAGAATTTCTTTTGTGTCCCTCACTATTTCTGCTGTAGTTTAATCATGAACAAAATTCAGACAATGGCAATTGTTCTTTCCCATAGGGTTGTAAGTTAAGTAACACGGAGGGTGAGAGATTTATTCCTCAAGTCCTCTAGAGTAGAAGTGTAAATTTGATTAGCAAAACACATACCTGACGATATATGGGTTAGGCTACCCTGAGTCAAACAAAATATTATCCTCAAGGACTGGCTGATATGGGGGCATTGGTTGAGTTTGAAGAATATAAATTATAAATTAAAATGCTTGAGAATAAAACTTTTTAAAAATGATTTTAACTAGTTGAAAAATTTTAAACTATTTCATTGCACTAAAGCTGTTCTCAGTACAATAGGACTTTGTATGTTGACCAAAAAAAAAAAAAAAAAGCAAAAACAAAACCTAAAAACTTACCTTTGTTAATAAATGCCAGAAATTAAAAAAGCCTATTGAAAAGATATTAAAACAATATCAACAAGAATTGGAAAGAATTTAGTAGTACATACATAAAAACATTTTTTAAATGTAGCAAGCAACAAATCAGTAGAATGCTATTATGTAATTCATAAAATTTTACCTCTCATGCATATAAAACATTTAAAAATGTATTATAGTTCCCAAATCTGGAGCTTGAAATTTTTGGTAAGCAAAAAAAACCATGTTCCCTATGTCTTAGCTCAAAGGTGGAGAAAGAACATTTTATAAACTAAGTCCATGTTCAGAGCAGCATGAGGTCTGTCTTCCACGTTTGTATGTGTGTTCAAGAACTGGCCATGCAAAATCAAAATAAGTCTTTTCTCTTCCATGTCCACTGCCTTCACTAGTTACTTGTTTTTCAACAGTACAAAAGTTTTAGTGTTTCATTTCAATGCTTATAAAGATAGTTGGGCAGCTTTTAAGATAACAACGTTACAGACTGGGATCATTTGAAGTATTTTAAAAATGCATTCAAAATGAACATCGATGAAGCTTAATCTCTTTTGCCTTAACTTTTAATCCACAAAGCCTAAGTTCAGAAGCCTAAATTCCCTGAATTGCAAAGGAGACCCATGTTGTAAATCATCTTTCCACCATAGAAAGTTCTGTAAAGGCCAGATGTTTTATTTTAGAATTGATGCAAATTTTGCTTTCTACTCCTATACATAGAAACGTATGTGGCTACCAGATCTCACCTCCATGCCACATCAATTCTTAATTTGAAAAAATTGTCGTGTGGTAATGAATGAAATGCAAATTAAATCCACATAAATTTTCCCATGAGTTGATGTACAGCATCAATTTAGTAATATTCAATTGTTCAGCAGAGACAAAACAACATGCTCTCCTGTAAGGAAAGAAGAAATTTGTATGAGGAGTTCAGCAACATCAGCTAGATGAGTATTCTATTGCTATGAAACACATTACTACAAACTCAGTAGCTTAAAATGATTCAAATTTATTATTTCAGACTTCCTTTGGGGTAAGAGCCCTGGAATGAATTAACTGAGTCTTTTGCCCAGGGTCTCACGAGACTGAAATAAATGTGTCAACAAGGCTGTGACCTCATTTCAAGCTTAGGGTCCTCTTGCAAGCTCAATGGTTGATGGCAGAATTCAATTCCTTGTGGGTACCAAGCTGAGATCCTCACTTCACACAGGCTGCTTGCTGTTCCCAGCCATATGACCCTTCTACAGCATGGAATTCTGCTTCTTCTAGGTGAACAATGGAGTGCGTGCTACTTTGGCAACCCTCTTTCAAAGGGCATGCCTGATTGAGTTAGGCCCACACAGGATACTCTCCCTTTTGACTAACTCAAAGTCAACTAATCAGGGCCATAAATGAACCTGAAAAATGCCTTTACCTTTGCAATGTAACATAACCTAATCAGAAGGGTGACATTCTATCATATTTAGAGTTCTTACCCTACTTTGGGGGAAGAGATATATAGGGTGTACTTACCAGGAATTGGAATATTGAGGAATACCTACCTCCATTTTTGTGATTATGCTTTTGTGAGCATGAGAACAGGGCAGGAAAATTTCTCTATTAATTCAAATGGCAAAGTGATATAATGATTTTCTATACATTATTATTTATGTGGCTTATTGAAGTATAGCCTGCAGAGTATTGTTAAGTAATCTGCCTCTTCATGAGAATTACTCATTTAACCTTTGTCAAAAATTCTAAAATTCCTTATAACATAGATAGATATATAGAGAGATGAGCAATGTAGATAGATAAATAGAAAGATAGCTAGATAAATAGATGGAAATAGAATATACTTCAATTAAAACCACCTGTAGTTCACCTATTGGCTTCTGTGGAGTGTGGACTCTTTAACAGGGTTTTTTAGAAGTTTCCTTTTGATTAACATCCATCAAATTTTAAAAATTGTCCTAGGATGTAAATAAACATATACAACTGTCTGTAATGAGATATTTTACATTAACTACAAAAAAATCCAGTATATCTTTCCTATACAGATGATTTGGAAGACAAGATAAATAAATGTTCTTATATTTCATATTGGGTATGCTATGCTACGTTTAAAAGAGGCAAGTATCAGGTATGCATATCTTAGGTTAAAGCAAAGAAGGTAGTCAGCCTCTCTCTATAAAAGAACTTGTATGGATGTGATATTTTTCCTACCTAGGATATGGAATGTTTAATTCAAAAGAAATCATGAAAAAGAAGAGAATTAAAACAATTACCACATCAATGTTGATGGGAGGAACAAGGTCGAGAAGAGAGACAAAGAAAACACTCCACATTCCTAGACCAACTCTTATTAATTACATGTAGTTTGTCTCACAGAAGGTAAAGCCAGGCCCCCAGGAAGATAAGTATTGAAAATGCAGTGGACATTTTAGCAAGCACAGGTAAGCAACTACTTGTCACTGTCCTTGAGTGGAAGACGTGCATTAGGGTAGTGGATACAACCCGCTAGAGGCATAGAAGCAGCTTTATGCTGACATATGGAATCGCTTCCTCTTTATGTGTTATCTATATTGGTCGTGATGTAAATTTCTGACAGTGTTACGCATCCCAACATTATGACCACTACTCGCGTGGATTCCCTACCATAAGGAACCCAGGAATAATCTCTAATGACTATGAAAAAGTGAGAATAAATATGTAAGACTTGGGAGTAGTGAATGTTCTCAGTTATTTTTCAAATGAAAATGTTATAACTTTGTGAAGAGAGCCAGGGATAATTAATGCAAATTACCAATTACTTAACAGTATAAAAGACTTGGTTAGCTATCTGGCTGTGCGCTATCTGAATGACTCCCTTTTGACTAGAGGTGTATCATGCAATGACAGTGCTGAGTTTGCTTGCTATGCTGTTGTCAAGGTATTGCTTCTCAGCCCCAAGGTCACCCTTTTGACTAGTCTGTGAGAATGAAATTGGACCCTTTAAATATGTTTTTCCTTTGTCATCTGGCATAAAAGCTTTGCCAATAGAAAGCTCTGGAGAGTCATCCCCCTTCCATTCTGAATTGAGAGGAGAAAAAACTGGATGATGGCAGGTAGAAGGTTATATACTGACTCAGGCGGAAAGGCATTCTGCTTCTTCTGGGTAGATGGGCCACTATAAGTAAAATTAAAGGGAGAGACTTTCAGGAAGACGAAATATGAAAGCATTTTGTGAACTGTTGGAAGATGGTGCGATAGCTCCTAGGCATGAAATAAGCTTTCTATCACTGGAGATATTTAAGTGGAGACCAGGCATAGCTACCTTACAGGGTTAACGTTCTTGGGACTCAAATGATTATTACTGTGTACTTCCATATTTGTTTTTATGCATATAAAACTAAATCAGCATGCCTGCTTGTTCTCCTGTGATCCATAATTTATCTAAATATATTTTATTCTGGACGGCACCTAAGGCTCAAAGGAGTAAGGCACTGGCCCCATAGGCTGGAGATGGTGGGTTCAAACCCAGCCCCAGCCAAAAACTGCAAAAAAAAAAAAAAAAAAAAAAAAACAAACCAAAAAACAATGTATTTTATTTTATTCTTCGCTTGACAATGATTATAAAAATAAGGAGTTTATCCTCAATTTCTTCTTAAACGTTGTTCCACACTTGGAATGAAGAATCTCCTATTTGTAGATGTCATGTGAGATTTGAGTCAGCCTTCTTGTCTGTAATCCCTTATTCTGCACCAGATACTCATCCTTTCGCCTCTACGTTTATAATAAATAAACTATAATTGCTTCTTTTATTCGATGTAAGAAATTCCTTTAAATAATGACACATTCTATAATTTTGCATATCAGTATGTCAAATTTTTCTGTGCTCTGTAAAGCACTTAGTTTTTCAGTGGCTTCTAATAATTTGTTTATATTCTTTTAGTGGCTACCCTAGAGATTATGCCATGTAACACTACTAGCAGTGTAATAAAAAGTTATTTTTCACACCTTAACAAAATAGAAATATTTGAGTCTTAGACATATTTTAGTGTTCTCTTCTCGAATTAGCATTTTTTTTTTTTTTTTGTCTTGCAATTTGAAAACCACAAACTGAAGATTTGTGCTTTGGTCAAAACCTTTTCAATTGGAGATAAGGATTCTTAAGGAGATTTTCACAACTTCTAGTTGGGCCCTGTTGTTGGTTCTGGGCTATTCCTGTATTGCAAGTCAAGACAGTAGTAGTACCCAAGATATTTTAGCAAAAGAGCAGTCCCACTTGCCAGGGATTAAGTCCCAGGACTTGCTACACTTCTGCAAATTACTCAGTTGATACAAATGTTAATGAAATAAAAGATTCCCTCAGACTCTAGGTTATGTTAAATCTTTTAAAACTTTCTATTTTCACGCAAATAGGGAATTTGTTATCTAGAAAACAGCATTTCTAGCCCCCATGTATAGGGAACAGCAGGTGATCAGTCACACTTTGGTGGAACTACCATTGGAATATGATTTATATATAGATTCTACAATAAAGAAAACATTTACACACTACTGTATGAAAAGATGTGTGGAGGCTTTCCTGTCATACCTCCTCTCAGCTACTCCGAGCTTAGGTGAGCCGGTGGCCCTTAACCATGACAAGCATAGACCCATATGAAAGTAACCAGATATAGCATGGCTGCCTGTTATCTGTGTCTATAAATGCATCTTTCAAGGCTGCCAATGGTTCTTCATAGTAAAAAATATTAAAATACATGAGCATTTGCCTTTTTTCCACTTTCCTCTCAGATACAAAAGTGCAACTGCTGGTCATGGTATAAGTATTTATGGAGATGAACAGATATTCCTTAAATTCTAGAATTGCGGTAGGCATAGTAACTCATTATTCCATGTAAACTCAGTTTAACATGCAGAATAGGTACTACAAATCTTTCTTAGAGATGAATAAACTAAGATTAAAAGTAAGTTAAACGGCTAAGTGACAAAACTAAAGTCTGAAGACAGACCTCTCCGGACCACCAAATCTGTATCCATTCCGAGCAGCTAGCTGGACTTTCTATTTTGATTCATGAATATTATTCACCTTTGAAAGATCCTGGCCTAAGTCTTGATATGAAGTTAAATGTTTTGTGTTGCACTTGCTACTCCTTAGGGAATAAGATTTAGCAAACAGAAGAGAACTCATCAGCTATAGTCTGTGTGAAGTGAACATCATTTCCTCAAGGAGTGGTAGCATATTTTTGGTTTCTCAGTGAAATCCCTGATATTTCTATCTTGTAAATCAGGAACAAATTCTGAGGCATATAACTTTATTTTTAGTTTTGGTAAAGTTTTGGTGATATGCATTAACTTGGGTTTCTCCATCTGATAACATTACCAGTGGGACTCTTTTTGAGAGGACAGATGTGGGTTTTTGTGGGTTACATACCCCAGCAATTGTAATTTTGTCTTCAATTCTCTTAAGAGTGATTTCTAAAGACATAAAATGTTAATGCTGTCAGTTGTTCCACATTGCCCTTGGCATAGAAAGCAGCAGGGAATAGGCCCTAAAAAGCACCTAAGTGTGTGTCCAAGTTGGAAATTCTTAATCCTCACCCATTAAAGAAAATTAAAGTGATTTACTAAGGCACAGATCAACACCTAAGGAACACACAGGGTGAGTGAAAGATTGAGGAGTGTATCATAAAATATGGCAGAGGGTAACTAACAGTTTTCAGAAAAAAAGATTCCTGGGGCAAACTTAAGAAACGATCAAAGGGAGACTCTGCTAATGGCTTTAAAGCTTTCGGTAAATTAATAAGAGTGACCTAGGTTAACCCATAAATTAGCTAAGTCAACTATCACTGTTTTCTCTGGGAGCAGCGCATAGCCAGAAGACAAAATTTAAGTTTTGATTTGTAGGCCCATTTCTGTGTGTTCAGAATGGATTTGCCTTTTAAATGTCTTCCTGATACATTTCACAATTCTTCTCCAATATTTGTAACATAAACTTCCAAGCATCTTATAATGATTCATTCTCTGTGAATACTTCTTAGTGTAATATTCTATTTCAGGTTTACTCTGTGGATGACCATTTATTTTTCTTTTAAACTACATATGGCATAACCTAAGGAGATAAATCATGGTAAATGTTTCCAAAGTGGTAGTACTATTTCTAATTTCTGAATATCTTTCTTACAATATTTTTAATTCCTAACTCACACCACTTCTTTGTAGAGAAATTCATAACAAAAAATATATGTGCATAATCATCAGAGGAATGCAAATCAAAACCACCCTGAGGTATCACCTAACCCTAGTGAGGTTAGCCCACATCATCAAGTCCCCAAGCTGCAGATGCTGGCGTGGCTTTGGAGAGAAGGAAACATTTATAAACTGTTGGTGGGATTGCAAACTAACACAGCACTTTTGGAAAAGAGAATGGAGAATCCTCAAAGAGCTAAAAGTAAACCCTCCATTTGATCCTGCAATCCCATTACTAGTTATCTACCCAACACTATCTACCCAATAGTTCCCAAAAAATGGGAACTATTTTACCATGAGGACATTTGCACTAAAATGTCTATTATAGCTCAATGTGGAGATTTACAAGAAGTGGAAGGAACCCAAGTGCCCATCAACTCACAAATGTGTGAAGTATGGACTAGGGGATACTGTTTAACCGTTAAGAAATAAGGATACTTTACATCTTTTGTATTTACCTGGATGAATTTGAGAACATCCTCCTAAATAAAGTATCGCAAAAATGGAAAAGCAAGCATTCAGTGTACTCAATACTAATATGACTAGTAGATGGACATCTACATGCTCACACAAGAATAAAAAGCACAATTAAATTCAGGAGGGGAGGTTGGTAAGGTTTCATCTGATAGGTACAATGTAGGGGTATATGACACACCTCCTGGGTGAAGGTATCAATTACAACTTGGACTTTACCTAACAAATGCAAACCTAATCATTTGTACCCATACATTAATCAGAAATAAATACATGTGTACAAATAAATATGTAAATAAAAGAAATTTGTATTTTCTTTGACCATAGAGAATTTTTAAGTATTTTAAAAACATCATTATACAATAGAGTCTTGTTTAAAAAAACTGATCATTTGTGATTAAAAGTTCTGACTATTTAAGAAAATTAAGAAATACAATATTTTTCTATTAGGAATCAAAACATAATTAAAGAATATAAATTTGTTCATTTACTATAAACTAATATCCCCCCAAGAGAATCCAGGTGGTAAATCTTTTCTGAATCTACTGTCATAAGGCCCCCAAATATGGCATGCTTCTTTTGTTACTTTTCTTGTATTGTTGAGATTCATTTAATTTTGTGCCACTTATCCCCATTCAAATTCATAGAAACAGTTTTTTGGTTTAGAATATCATTATATCTATGAATAGTAAGTTAATGATATCTATATTTGAATGTCAAATTCTTTTAATTTGTATTATTTCTTGATTGTTTAATTCCATGTTTGACTTAAAAAGAAGAATTTGAGTCTTGGTTATAGAAACAGGAACATTGAGAACTAACTAAAGATAATAAATGTTTAGGAGCCCAGACTAATTAAATTCAAATCAAAAATGGAAGAAAAGGAAATCCATAGCATATTTACACATAACATAACTTACTTCTAGATTACATTTGAATAAGTTAGGTTGCTATAACATACTGTATGATTCAGGTATGTATGTAGAAATTTGTTAGGATAATTATTCATCCTCTGAGTGTGACACGCACAATGTTATTGATTATGTGTAAAGAGTCTTAGTGAAAGTGTTCAGGACACACAAATATTTAGTGAGTTAAAAAGTATTTTAAATTTATTAACTACTTTAAATAATCCAAAAGAGCACCTTTTGATTGTATATTACACAATGGAAATAATTATCAGAACAAAAGATTCAGGAGATAATGGAATAAAGAAGTACAGATCCTTTCAAAACTGCTCTAAGTAAAGCATCTGGGTATGAACCTGGTCTTCAATATCACTCACCTTCAATGGGCGGGTTCAAGTTTCAGAGTCCATTAATTTGAATGAGTATCAGTCAATGAGTATCAGTTGAACAGGAAAAGCATTCAGAACAGAGACTAGGGTTTTTCAGTTTTTTGTTTTATTCTTTGCTCCCCTCCCACCCCCTTCTTTTGCTGATCTAAAGTGTGATTTGCCCAGAGGTAATCCATTTCAAACCAACAGTGACTACTCATTTTAGTTAATTGCAGATAACTGTGTAAATTACTTCTCTAGTCAAAATTCCAGAAAGAGAATAGTTTCATTTTGCTAATTGCAAAGTGAGTTTTCAGAACAAGGTAGAATGAAGACAGATTCCCAGTCAGTGGGCAGCCCGTAGCAGGCACACACCTGTTGAGCCCTCTCTTAGTAGGGCTAGGATGGTAACATATAGAATGTACAAGTTGGCATTTGTCTTTCAAATAAACCTTAATAACAGATTCACTTTAAATTAAATCCATTTTCTTCTTCCTTTTGCCATCTGACTTCATAATTCTGACTTCAATTGGACATATGTGAATTTATTTGAATTAAAAGCATGATCTAATATCCCACTACAAGATCTGATGTTATAAAGCACAGCATTCTAATCCCTTTGTGATCTTCACTCCCTCCGTGGCCTAAGGCAAAAATCTTTGTCTAGGTGTCAAAGATGTATGAACACGTATGTAAACGTAGAAATCACATGCACCCTCAAAAGCCCCTCTACCTCCATCAAAAGGAAAGATTTGCTTGAGATTCAATTCCCATCTGAAAGAAAACTTAGAACTGGTTTCTTTATGCGAGTAAAATTCTTGAAGGCTTCTTCCCACTTGAGGATCTGAAATCCTTCCAAGTGGCTTCAGGCGATCCTGGGAAGGATTATTAAGGAGAGACTGACCTCTGGAGGCAGATGGAACTCCCTTTTGGCCAGTTCTGGCTTTTGTAATCCTTAGCGATATTAGTTTAAGGGCTCTGACAAGAAATGATGAGATCTCTGACAGATTCCAACGTGTCCTCCCCTCCCCTCCTGGCCTTCTACCTCTACAGCCTCTAAAATATTTGAAAAAGAGCGAATGAATCCCAAGTTGTGGATCTGTGAAATCTTACAACACTGGACCATAAACTCCATGAGGGTAGAGATTTCTTTTATTTAACTTTACAGCTTCGTCTCTTAGCACAGTGACTTATACTCAGCACTGAAGAAAAGGTTGTGAAAAGATTAAATGAGCAAATTACTAAATCTAGACACACTCCTTTATTTTACCAAGATGAAGTAAATTGTATAAGACCCCATACTTAGCAGAAGCATGAATGTTGTTTGAGTAGCCTTCAAAAACAACGTGGGCAGGAAAAAACCCTTTAAAACGTTCAGCCTGAGATGAAAGACAGAGATAGCCCCACGGAAGAGACAGTAGCTACAGTTTTTGTTGTTGTTTGCGATGGCAGCCTCTACCTGCTGGGCCCTGTGTTTCTCTCTTTGGAAAGGCTTCAGTAATTCTTTTCAGAAGGTATCTATCCACTCCATGAGCTTCCTATCAACAAAGAAAGGGAAGGGAGAGGGGGAGTAGTGCTTGCTTTGTGTGGCCCATAAACTTTGGGCCAAAATGCAAAGTCCTATGAGAAATGAGGCACAGTAAGAGATTAGCAATAATAACTAATAATAAAACAGAACAATTGTAAGACTATAGCAAAAGTTATGTAAATGAGGTATCTCTCCCTCTCTTTCTCTGTCTCTCAAAATATCTTACTGTGAGTAATATTTTCAGACTGTTGCAACTGAAACTGAAAAAAACAAAATCGTAGACAAGAAGAAACCATCGTATAACATTCTAATGTCCTTAAACTTTTTAAAAACATATTTTGGTTTGTTTTTAACTTGTTTTGTTTTTCTAACATTTTAGGTTTGGGGTGAATTAGCATATATGGTTTTGCTGTTTATAAATTCTACTAGTGATACTTTATTTAATGTTTTTAACTTTATAGGTATCTAGTTACCCAAATTGTGAATGCATTATATTATGTGAACTATAGCGACCGAACAGACTGAGTGTATGTATACCATCGAGTACTGTTCAGCCACTAAAAAGATGGAGACTTTACGTCTTTTGTACTTACCTGGATGGAATTGAAACACATTCTTCTTAGTAAAATATCACAAGAGTGGAAAACTCTCTCCATTAGAGAGAGCGACTATCTCCAGAGATACTTTTTCTTCCTACCTCTGCTCACTTCCCAGGCTTGATTACTTTAATTAAGGAGATTAGAGAAAAGATCACTATTAAAATTGTATTTTTCCCTTATTCATTTTCTGTTTTCAAGTGTTAGCTTCTTAATGACTAAATGTACCTTCAAGTTTTTCTCCTGTCTTATTGCACGTAACCTTGTCTGTGACTGAAATTGAATTTTCACGCATTCAATTTACAAACTCACTACAACTAAAAATATTTTCTTATTTCAGGTATTTTTTTTGTTGTCATTTTGTTGTCATTGTTCTTCCTCAAGAGTAAGTCAGATACAATACTGCAGACACCCCATTTTACTTATTTCTCTTTGAAGTTTTTAACCCTCAAGGGAATGTAGGATCTCCTTAGATTGGGCTAAAACTTTCCAAAACAGTAAAAATATTTTCTTACATACAACGTAGAGACATCATCGTCTTGTCCTTGGATTCTGCAAATTCCTCTTTCTCCCCTTTCCTCCATTAGCAGCTATTTATTAGTGCTGCATTTAAAAAGTAATAAAAGAAAGGTTCAGAAGAATCTGACTTCAAGAATTGAAAGATCAGCTAAAACTTGTAAAAGCAGAAATCTTTATTATTGAATGCTTGCTTCCATTAATACTTTCATATTTCTATTAAAAGTTTAGTTTGTATATCCTACTTAACTTCCATAACCATTATTTTTATATCATAAAGTTCTTTTTAATATCTTCTAACTTTTTCTTTAATTGTTCTTTTCATTTCAGAGAATCACAGATTCACATTTTATATTGAGGATGACAAATAGTTTTATAAAATTAAAATGAACAATCGCTGTGCTATTTCATTGGGTAAGGTCTATTTTACCCATGAGTCTTCCAAATGATAATACTTATTCTTAAGATCATGTATGTTTAAAATGTATATGTTTATGATGAATTATATCTTTTTTTTACTTATTCCAAAACTATGAGAACTCTCGTTAAAGAAATGAACCCAATTCTCAGAAAATGTTAAATCCAAATACACACAAATGTGTTAGTCTGTGGAATATGAAGACAGACTCATATCCGCTTGTTGTTCACATGTTTAAACCTCTCAGATCTAAAGCTGGAAATTAGACTGAAACACAGAACTCCTATTCCAAAATCCAGCCTTGGTAGACATGCATCTAAGGATGTCCCCATGTCCTGAGAGGAGAATTCCTCACACCCCATTTCCTAGAGTTTGACAACATGTCCCGTGCTCCATTTTAATTTCTTCCTATAGAAAACACACCAATGAGATGTGTGGGGTTGAAGAACAGGGAAAGAGAGGACCAGAGTTTCAAGTTAGTTCAGTCTTTATATTTTGGGAACACGGACTAAATAGTGAGAACAGTAAAGGATATTCCTATTCACTTCCAGGTCAGGAGGATCATTTTTAACCCTGCAGAGCAGCATGATTGATCATTTCAATCCAGGTCTATCAGCTTGTTGCTAGTGAAAATTCCCAATGCTGCCACTGAAATAAGATTCAATGCTAGTTTTCAGTATCATTTTGAGTTCATTAATTTTAGTGGCTTCTCACTCATTATAAGAAAGGAATAGGAAAAGATTAAGTTGGGGGATAGTAGCCATTTTAAACTAGAAACTACTCTATTATTCATTGTTTTGTCCCAACCTGGCATAAATGAAAAAGCAAACATTACCCCATATAACATGGATAAAGCTGTCTTCATGTAAAGCTAGTGCATGAACTCAAGTAGTGTATTCAGCTCTTGGTTTTTTCCATTTCCCAGTCTCTCGGATCTACTCTCTTGTGTGGATTTTATTTCAAGCAGAATTTTCTATAAGGTGCCTTTAGAAACTCTAAATTTAAATTCTTCTAGTATACCAACTTAGACATAGAAAGAGCTTTTCCATCCCGTGTCAGTAGCTACTTTGAGTCATGTGTCCATTAGTAAACCAATTTTTGTAGTCAAGGTCATGTGGAACTTTGATTTCTGATTCTGGGTCAATCAGATGTCTAACCTGGAAACCAAAGACCGAGCCAATCCTATGCAGAAGACACGAAGTTTGGGGCATAGGAATAATTTTGAAGGGAATAATCAAAGTAAGGTTTTTCAGGTGATGCAATTTTCCAATTGTTTATGGGTTTCCTATTTCCATTCATTGAATTCCATAACCTAGTAACTAAAGACAGAGATATTGCAGGATGATGGTCTTTGAATCTAGATCCCAGCAGTGCCAAATGCTTTCTGCTTTCTGCTTTCCTGTAGTCTCCGAGCAATGTGCACTCTGAGCAATTTCATGGCATGAAATATAGTAGCCTGGTCTGTGTGCACCTTTATGCCATGGTGGACTTCAATTTATGACTCTTACAATGGCAGCAGTTGTTTTCCTTAATTAAAAAGAGGAGAAAAACAGCAGGAAAGATTTGGGAGACTTTCCACCACCATCCGACACTTTTATTCCCATCTTTCTGCCTTTGCTGGAATTAACTATACCTAGGACATATATTTTAGGGGGGGTTTCAATTTTCCAAAGACCAATGCTATTGGACTCTAAGCCATATAGATTTGCCTGTTCACAAAGAGTTCTCAAAATTTATGCACCATGTTCCTAACACTCTAACTTTGATCATAATATTATGTGAGTGCCAAAATAGACATTGCCACTTAACAAATGCTTAGCTCCCATAATAATCAGGATTGCAGACCTGCAAAATAGGTCAAATTATTTATACCCTACAATGTGTATTTTAAAATGTATTTTTACCTTTTACTTTGAGTAATAATGACTTTATAGGCAGCAAGCACATACTGGGTTAAATACTTGGTTTTAATGTTTTATTATGTGGAATCTAAAATAGACATGATAGACACAATTATAAAAGATATCCCTCTATGCTCATCACTTTATTTCAACAATATTACAGTAAATATTTTTTAAACAGAGTTAAATTCCATCCTTTTTATATTCTTAACTTTAAAATAAAATGTCTTTTTGATTTTGCAGTAGAGTGGCTGAATAAAAATGTGTATAACCTTTTCTCCTTTCAAACAATAAGAGTGCTTTCTCCCAGATTGGCACATTAAATGGTGTTCATCTTACTTATTGCTAAACACAACTTATTGATGGCTGCGAAATATTCCCACATTTTATAGCTTCGTTTAGTATAAAAGCAGGCTGAAATCATTCCATCAATGATTCCACTGTAGTGGTCTAAACTATCAATATTACAGCAATTGGATCAATCAGGAAATTTTGTCTCTTTAGCAATTGGATAGTACGATTGTGTCACGAGGAAATTACTTGGACAAAGGCCAAATGACATCATCCAGTAAATTTTAATCAATAGGTGCTTATTTAAGAAATTATTTTCTCTAGAATGTAGAGCCCCACGTGAACCAGTCGTCAAGAATTCTACGTGACCTCTCTTTTCATCGTGACTTGCTTCGTGAATTGGAAAAATCAGTTAACCTCTCAGCGCTTCAGTTCATTCATCTATGAACTGAGGACAGTAACATTTGCCACCAACTCAGCAGCGTTTTGTGAAGGTTAATGAGCTTCAGAGTTTATAAAGTGCTTTTTCTTCCAAGTTTTAGAGACTGTTCAAGAGTACTAAGGATCACTGCTACTTTTTTTTTCATTTAAAGACCCAGAGAATTAGCCTTTGAAAATCCATGATGTTATAAAATATGTGATAAAATATGGTCAGCAGCATTATCCCATGTTTCTCAGGTTATCAGAGGAGTAGGAAAAGATTCAGGGTCATTGCTACTGTCCTAGGGTCACATAACTTACTTTATTAAGGTCTGAAAATATTTATGGCCCCGTAGTAACACATGCATGTTGGACAGAGTGTTTCCAACTTCTACTTAAAATACTTTAGTTCTGATTATTTGTCAAGATCTTATCATCTCTTGGCAGAGGTTAGTGAATTGAATATTAGAAAAATACAAAACTTCTCCACTGAACCAAGGTGCCTGTTATTTATGCCACAATCAATAAAAAAGGTAAGATCTTGACTGACACTCACAAAAGGAAGGTGACTGAGGTGAAAAGTATGTCCTGTGACTCTGTATTTTATGCCGTAGATTTGACAAAGCTCTCCTTGAGACAAAGAATTACAGTTTTTACAGCATAACTTTGCCAGGATCCTAGAGTTTCGATGCAATGCAATGAAGCTTACGTTTGATGAGTTTTAATTAATTTAGTACTATATTTATATCTAATTTTTAGTTTTGAGGGAAAAAAATGACTTAACTTTTATGCCTGTTATGCTGTTAAAGAAGTTTATCTTAGAATTTTAGAAAATATCAATATGTTAAGCTATTTAATCATATTTTCAAAACTTATGGTTAATCTTAGTGTAAATATTAAATAACCATTGCACTCTGTACAGTGTCAGAGAAACATGTATACCTACAAACACATCTCATTTTACTTTATAATCATAGTAAATAAAAAAAGAAAAATATTAAAAACTTACATATTTTGCATTTTTTATTTCTCTCTTGGTAGGAAAAAGAAACTATTCAGTAAAAGTAGAAGAATAGCATTCTCATTTTTTCCCCCTGACTATGGAAATCAGAGAAGTTATCTATTATAGTTTAGTTGAAAGTAAATGCAAGCAAAATATCATTGAAAAGTTTACAGAAAATATCCAAAATAATTGTCGATATTTGGGGGCCCCACCCATCCAAGGACAGTTACTAATGAAGAATTCATTTTTTTGTCTTCCCAAATGAAAGCAATGTAGACAAAGGTAAATTTAAGAGACCTTTAAGATTATCACCAATATTTCCAGGATGCTCTTTTTCTCCTAGGGTGACAGCCAGCCTGTACCCCAGGTCTGTACAAACACAGAGAAAAGCACCTCAACTAAGTGGCCTCAGAAATTAAGCTCCTGCAAGGAGAAAGACAGATGATAAGCTTGTCTTGTAGAACCCCTCACAGCATTATAACTATGGCAAGTTAGCTGAATAGTTGAATAATTTACACAGTTCCTGGATCATTGTTCCTGATCCCTAAGTTAAAAGAGGTATTTCTAAAATGCAAAAACTAAAAACAAACTAAATATATCTATGTAAGTATATATATTAATCTCTTCTAGAGAAGATATATATATATATATATATATAAAAGATTAACAAGTTTTTATTTCCATTTCATATGAGGTTACATACAATTAGCGTACATTGATGGCATTTGTAAAGCAAGTCTGTGTTGCAGCTCTGCCCCTCACATAGAAAGTGTGCCGTATACCCACACATTGTTCTCTCTGGGAAAGAGCCTGCCAACCTTCCTTCTCCTCTTCCCTCCTTGGATTCAATTGTCTTTCCATTCTTGTGTCACTTTACTCAGGTAAGGGTCTCCAAATCAGTTCAAGTTGTACCAGAGGATACAAAATCTCCATCTTTTCAGGGCTGAATAGTGTCCCATGGTATACCTAAAATTGTGTTTAATGTTTTGTTTTTTTTTTTCCCTCTTAGAGAAGTGTAATGTTGTGGTTTCTGTGTGGCAGTTTTCAGACCAAGGATAGTTTTGCTCAAGTCTTCACAAGTTCCAGACAAAATGAGAAAGATAAGACAAGATTTGTGTATAGGTGAAGGTGAGTTGTCAACTATCCTGCTTTGTGAATGTTCACCTTCTGGTCTAAGAACTTGCCCTTCCTAATTATTTTGTGATAGGTCTTTTATGAAATGGCGATATGGAGTAGATTTTCTAAAATGATGTCTTTACTTAGCAAAATAAAAAGTTAGATAATCTACATTGTTCCTGATCCTTCCACAATCTCTTCTAAGAAAAGAAAACATACTCATCTCTAAAATCCAAAAGTCTAAGACCTTTGCTTTTAAACATTAAAATACTTTCAAAAAGCTCAATAAAGCAAGATTATTAATATCACTATATATACAACTTAGGAAGAAGAAATGTATTTCCACTAGAAAATGCCTTAATATAGAAAACAATAAATGCTATTTATGTTATCTGTAATATTCCTAAAGAGGGTCTTAAAATGTATAAATTTGATGGATAACATGCAAATTTGATAGATGATATAAAAATTCTTTTCTGTGAAAGAATTATGAATGCTTTTAGTCATATGTAACCTAGACTAAAATACATATTTTAGATAAAAAAGACTATTTGGGGATAATAAATAAATACTATGTTGTAAATTAATCAGAAGTTACTTCCAGTCAGCCAAACCAACACAGACAATCCGTCCATGTTATCTGACCCTTGTCAGTCAAAGAGCCCAAAGCAAAGGAAACAGAGTCTCTGACTAGGTTTATTTGCCAAACATCCAGATTCTCTTTTTGGAGAGAGCCATTTCAAAATGAGACATACCAATTTTTACAAGAATTCTGTTTTTGGTAACGGAAAAGAAATATTTGTGGCTTCCAGAAAAATTTTGGACACCTTCTAGATGCAAAATAAATACCGATTGGAATAAATCTCTAATTTTATTCCAAATCCTAATTTCAAGAGTGTTTTGGGGTTTCTTTGAGTTAGTAATACGCTGGCATCATATGAAACTTTGTATAGCATTCTAAATATTTTCACAGAAAAAAAGAATTCCCTACAAGTCTTCATAGCTTTCTGGAAAATTACTGTGAAAGACCCTGCTTACTGTGATGGACGTCTGTGCAGAGGAGTGGTGAACTTCCACGCAGAGTCATTATTGTCTTTTGAGTGAGTTTTATAAAACCACATTTTAAAAAAAAATTTATAGTAAGTCTATGGGCTTGTTTTATCCCTGTGTATTTAAAACTTGGTTACATTATGGAATCTTTGCTAAAACTAACTTTATCTGCATATTTTTGATCTCTGTAGACCAAAAATATTAGTGCTGGAAAATTCCTGGACAATGATTTTAGAGGTACATGGCTCTAAATAAGAGAAGTATTTCCTTCTTTGCACTGCTTGACTTAGCAAAATAAACTCATTTCACTTTTATAAAATGTAGGCAATAATTCACTTGTAAAGGATCCTTATTTTTAATTTAAATGATTTAATCTTTTGCCTTTACATAACCTTTTAATATTATCTTTTAATAAAAAGAATAGGTTACACGACGGTACTTTTGGCATTGCAAAGAAGCTTTGAAAATATTCTTTTCAACCCAATATACATTGCATGATAAGTATATGCGTAAGAAGTTTGTTTTGGAAAATAATTGTATCAGGCTATCAATCAGAGGCTGAATGTGCAGGTCCCCATTCTCTCACTGACTTTATTTTTTTTTTCCTAAGTTTATTACACTATATGCCAAGTTTTTTCTCCTAAGAAAGGAGACGTTCTTAAATTAAAATAGACAGGAAAACAGAAGGTTTTAGGATTTATTTTTCTAGGAAACAGCTTATTAATGATACTTCCCTTATGTATTTAAAATATTTTAATGTGAAATCTTTTCATTAAAAATCTCTATTTGAAATGTGCGTGTGCATTTACCTACCTCATCAGATAGAGTAACGGTAAGTGAATAGTTTCTAAAACAGTTAAGGTAATTTGAATTATACACTGCATTATAAATTGAGCAATGCAAATGCCTATCAACTAGTGAATGGATTAACAAAATATGGCCTATGTAATGCCATGGAATACTACTCAGCCATGAAGAAGGATGGTTTAATGCTTTTACAATAATTTGGGAAGGAGAACATTCTCCTAAGGGAAGTACCTAAAGCAAAACAAACATCACATGCACTCACTACCAAAGTGGAACTAAATAAAATGCACACATGTTCATAAAAGGAAATACAACTTAAGAGAAGTCACTCAGGGGAAGAGGATGAAAAAATAGGGTTTTAGAATTTTATGTGCAGACCAATAGGCTCAACATTTTCCCTATTGTTGAGTGATGTATAATGCATTGGGAGGACTTTCTAAATCAGTAATGATGTCAAAATAATAATCAAATATGATAGAAATAAACATGTTAAGTAAACCAAGGGTGTATGATCTTCCTATGATAATAACAAAAAATGTTAACCACTAAAAATATTTCTTTCACTGAAGGTGTTCACTCTACTTTTTGAAAGTTTAATTTTAAATTCTATATTTGTTATTGGAGGGAAATATTTTTTGATGAAGAATATATCACAATCACAACATACACCCATGCATTGTATACAAATAAACATAATTTTTGTATTAAGTACTGGGGAAAAACTATTTTGTGGGGAGAATAGATCACTGCCATCAAGTCATTGGCATTAGGGACTCAATAGTCAAATAGTCTCTATATAAACACAAACACACAGACCTTGAGTTATTTTATCTAACATAATTATGACCCAGATGACTCAATTTCTTTAAAGGGGTTTAAACTGGGGCTATATCTGTCTCACACATGCTATCTGATGTATTATGGTTGACTTTTTGCTCTATTTTACCTTTCTAGACAAAGCAGCTAAGAAAAAGTTATTTCTACATGTTAAGTTACAAACATTTTTCTCTCTGTTTTGCCCAGAGAATGCCAATGTGGTACTGTGTAAGGATCCGTAAAAAATCCTACTCAGTGAAAAACCTAGAATATTCAGAAAGCTCCAAAGGTGTGCTCTGACATCAGATTCTCCCACACAATGGGGCTATGGGGCTACCCTATCACCTCAGACACATGTTCAAGGAAACGATTGAGTTGATTAGATGTTCAAAGGTCATTGGATGATTTTTATCTTAGTTTTCATAACATAGGTAAAGGCGAAAAAGTACATGTTTTATAATATGTATTGGTCTGTGATTACTGGGTGTATTATTTTAGTTTGCTATTTAGACTATTTTAGATGTCCATGATGTCTACAAACTGGGTGGCTTAAACAACAGAAATTTCTTATCTCCCCTTTCTGGAGGTTGAAAGTCTTAAATAAAGATGTTGCCAGGTTGGTTCATTATGAGGAGAATGAGAGACAAGCTGTTCTAGGCCTGTCTCCTAGCTACTGGGGTTTGCTAACAATCCTTGGTTTTCCTTAGGTTTGTAGGTATTACCCTGATTTCTGTTGTCAAGTTTACAGTGTGTTTTTTCCTTGTGGGCATGTCTGTCACAACATTCTCCTTTTCAATAAGGGAAATCACATTGAATCTGGTCCTATCCTAATGACTTCATCTTAAGTTGATCATCTACACAAAACTCTATTTTGGAACTGGAGGTTATAACTTTAGCATCTTTTGAAGGACAGAATTCAACCCAAACACTGTCTATCTCATTTGACATTTGCATTTGAATCTTGCTAAACTCTAAGAGTATGGAACAGATTTGAACAGTGGGATTTCCTTACTGGAATGATGTTTATAGAATAAAATAGATAAAGGAAAGCTAGGGGAAAATAAAATAAAATCTACTTAGTTTTGAACATTTACATATATTTTCCACTTTGTGATTCCGTTTTATTTATATTTTTGTGTTTTAAGTTTAAGATTAGTATGAGGGTACAAATATTTAGATTACATTATTTACATTTCTGAGGTAACGTTCAAGTTGTAGTTGAGCACTTCATCAAGAGGACATGCTGGACACCCTCACATGGTGCACATCGATGAGATCTTGCCAATTACTCTACCTCCTGTCCCATCCCCTCTCTTTCCTGACATTTGCACTAGAATGTTTATTGCAGCTCAATTCACAGTTGTCAAGACACAGAAGCAATCCAAATGGCCCTGAACCATGAATGGATTAACAAACTGTGATATATTCATCCCATGGAGTGCACTATTCAGACATAAGAAAAGATGGAGACTTTACATCTTTTGTTTACCTGGATGGAGTTGAAACACATTCTGCTTAGTAAAGTATTTCAAGAATGGGGGGAAAGTAGCCAATGTACTCAATACTAATATGAAACCAATATATAAACAACTATATTCCCACACAAAAGAAAAAAAACATAAGTATAGTCTAGTGAGAGGGTAGGGAGAGGAGGAATATTTAATTTTTAAAATATATTCCTTTGAAATATGCCTCTTAACAGTCATTATTTATTTCTTACCATTCTCACCTAATGAATCTTTCCACTAACATACAATCCAAATTACAAAAAGAAAAACTTTGACAACATTTGGGGGGGTTGTCTATGTGATCAATTTTAATGATCTCATACAGACTGCACTGGGAGTTTCCTTCTCTACCACACATATGTTCATATTCACAAGGACAAATGAAAATGATATATTAGCTCTCTGGTTCTTAGGTAAACAGGCCATGAAACCACTCTGAATCCACAGGTCTTTTCTCCAATTGCTCTCTGCCATATCAACCGATTTCTCCGCTATTGATTGAATCAGCTTTGCAGACAATCCAATTTTATCATTAAGACAGCTGAAAACACAAGATTGACTCTTTTTTGATCTGTTTCATATAAACAGAATTACTGTCAAAGTGTTCTCAAATCCTCCCACTGACTACAGAACAGATGGATTTATTTTTTTCAAATTTTACTAACAGCAAAAAAGGAAAGGGGACTCTACTATCGATTTGCCTAATAGTAGAAATATGAGTTAAGAATGTAAGAATTGAATGAAAGAGCCACAAAATCTTCAAGATGGTCTGTAACTTGACTGCATCGAGAGCTAAATTGATTCAGGATTAATGTTATAATGTTTGGAAAATACATTTAATTTTCCTTATTAGAAAAAAAAGAAGCAACATTGGCTTTGGCACAAAGCAATATTAGGAAAGTATATACCTCAGACGTTCCAGTGAGCCATGGATTGCATCTAATTTTTAGTCTGCTGGACTAGTGAATAGTCTCCCCATTTACATAGTGAATCTACTATGTTTACTTTTATTCACTTACAGTATGTCTCTAAGTAAAGACTAATAATGGTCCTAGGTACTTAGCACCTCTCCTTGCTCTGCAGGTATCCTATAAATATCATCTCATTACTCTTCAAAACAATCCAGGCAAAAAATCATACATCTCAACTCAAAAACAATCCTTGATCATGAGAATTTATATCCTCCAATAAATGTGTATATACTATACATGTATTTAAAATTCACTGTTCTCCCCACTCTGTTTTTGTTTACTTTGGAGCTATAGTCAGGAAGTGAGCAATTAGAAACTATCTAAATGAGTTAGGAAGTTATTTATGAATTACTCTGCACCATGTTTGTTTTACAAATGAACATTAAACCTTTAAGTGACAATAGCTTGGTATGATCTTCTGTGAGGCAGAAAATATGAACATCTAAGTGTTTCAATGTTCAAAAGGCTCCTTTTCTATGCACATAATGATACATCATATTTATCTTATTAACACTGTAGAAATATTAATGGCCGTCCATAAACGGAACTCTGATAAAAGGATACTTTATTTCAGAATCACTAATCTACGTTGACACCATTTTGGTGGGGGCTTATCACAGCTGTTAGGAATTCAACCCCTATAGGTCACAGAAAGAAAACGGGAAAATCCTTAATAAAATGTTGTTAGAAGCTACAGGTGGGAAATAAAGAAGCTCTTGTGACCTATAATCTTATTCCCTCATAAAGTCACCAAGAGAGCACTGCAGCTTCTGCAGCTGAAATTAGACAACACACTAGTGGCTTTTCAATCTCAACTTTTACAGTTTGATGTTATCATTTTCAGTGAAGAACAAATGAAGGCTAGAGCAGCCCTGCCAAGATGCTCTCTCTGGGTTTAATCAGGCCACTCAACCACATGAGTAACTCTGCCTTAACAGGATTTTATTCCCGTTTATAAACAATACAGACATTTTGCTGTCTGTTCATAAACAAACAACAGTTTCTCAATATGCTTTATTTATGGTTTTTATCTGTACCTATGAAAAATATATCTGAAGGAAAAAAAATCCTTTTGAACATTTTACACTAAGTCAGATCGACTTTATAATGGGAGTTGTCATGAGGTCATAAAACCTACCCTAGGCATCAGCCCATGAGAGGCACAGAGTATATGATCCCACCACAGTGACACTGTGTAAAATTGTAGGGAAAGTCTAGCAAACAGCTGCAGGCAGGAGCTTGACCAAATGAGAAAGCTGGTGGTAATTGTCCTCATTCAGCAGATGCCTCTGCGAGCTTTTGATTAAAATTAGCAAGTTGTGATTTCATTCCGTCTAGAGCCTTTGCTGATACTGCAAAGCGTCTACTTTCCTGCCACATACAATTGGATCTTAAGAAATAGTTAGCCTGCTTTTATTTTGCTTAGAAAAGTATCAAACTTGTATTTTTGTTGGCCCAAAAGAGGGAGAAAAAGAAAGCTTTGTAGAAGATCACCACTGATACACTTTTCTCTCTTTCACAAAACTAATATTGTATGTTTTCCTCCTGAGGGAGAATATTTAACAAACTATAAAAATATATGATTGACAACAATAAATGTTCCCATGGAGTTTCTGGGGCAGAGTAGATAGCAATTTTCTATATTTGAACTTTCTCCCCATTTACAAAAAGTATATCGCTAGTTGTGATAACATGTCAAGGTTATGTTTTTTAAAGTTTGATCAAAAAAAGAAAAAAAGTTTGATCAATACAACACTTTTGATAGTTCTATCAACCCTAATGATGCTGTCATAGAAAAAGATAAAATAAGTTTCTTGTGTTAGAACACACAAGAATAGCCTCTTTTATACAAATTCATTATTTTATTTCTAAAAGTTTATCACTCTTTAGAGAAAGTTGAGTTTAATGTTGTTATGTAAAGAACACAAAATTTTGAAGATTTAATTTACTGCCAGGCATCTGCTTAATGTTAAAGTTGGGATTTAACATCAGCTTCAGGTTTTTCATATGCAATTTTCATTTATTCACCATGTATAGGACAACTTGTTTAAGAATATGTGGCTGTGTGAGCAGTTGACTTGACGAATTATGTCAAATATTTGCTTTCTGAAATCCTGAGGCTTGGTTGAGTATAATTGTACTTCATGTTAGCAAAAATAAATAAATATGGGACTAAGGAAGTCCTATCATTAATTTGTCAGAAGAGCAAGTTGCCATTTTTGAAAATTTAATGTCATCGAAGTTCTATTTCCAATAGCCAAGGAGCACTATTGCTAATAGACTTCAGAGCTTGAAATAAATAAATCTTTGGAATCCTGTTGCATCTCTTGGGGGGTGACATTTGACAGTCTTTTATAGCACAGAACGAAACAAGTTTGTGAGCTGGAATTCAATTGTGGTGTATTGATTCCTTGCATCAGTCATTATTCCCTGCTGATTGACAGGTGAAAATTGGTTACGTTAAGTATTTCATATGTTATATTGGCTGACATTTGCTTGCCTGCTCCTGTGTCAATATTGTTGTAAAGATCTCCAGCTTTATGAGATAGCAATAGACACTGACTGTGGCTTTTGTGTGATGTTCCAGTGTTTTTCCTGACATAATTTAAGACATATTAAAAACCAGCAGCATCTTCCCTCTTGAGAAGCTTAATGCCAATATTATTGTCTTCCAGGGGAAGATCATGTATGCTCATAATCGGGTGCTAATTTCCACCCGTACGCTCATGTTTAGGCATTAGGCACTATAACTGTAAAATTGAGCCTTCTTGATTGATTCATGTCAAGCCTCATCTCAGCTCCTGCAGGGGAAGTCATCCGGCTGACCCTTTTTACACTAAAAGAAGAGATTTGTGTTCCTTTCTTTCACCTGGAACCATCAAATTGACTGAATAATCTGTAATACATTAGTGCTGACATTTGTTAGGGGAGAATTAAACAAGACACAGTAATCATTCCTCAGAATAAAAATTGTGTTTGATTTCCAGCTGAGTTCTATTAAAAGGATGACAGAATCTGTCTCTTCCAAGGTGGAAAACCGTGAATATTCTCTGCATTAATGAATCAAGTTAACACTTTAATTGCTCCTAGGACCTAGTTCACCCAATGAGTGTTAAAGGATAAGGAGACCCTGATTTACGGTCAACACATATTTGTAACCAAGGTGAAGTTCTTAGGGGGAAAGACTAACTCTTATTCTCTTTGCTTTTGCTACTCTGAGATGTGATAAGTTGTATTATTCCTTAGAATATATAAAACTAATCCCCAAAGGGCCTATTATCTACTCTCCAACTCACTTGAAGAACCGGCAAAAAGATTGAGTGAGTTAAGTATCTAAGTACTAAATGTGATACTATTTTTCATGATGTCATTTACGTTTGCAATGTCTTTGAATCCAGATCAGGAAATATCCTTGTGGATTATTCTTCCTATTCTAAAGCAGGAAGGAATCCTAGTGTTGGAGCCTCATTCGATGCAGAAGCTCCCGAGCAACTGTGTGTCACTGTCCTTGGTCTTCATTCACAGCACCTGCTCATCACCCACAGCTGTCAACACAAAGCTGAACCATGTCACACTCGAGTTCACATGGGTGTCCTCCATAAAAACCACAGTGTTTTTATACCTAACTTGTGTCGGTTTAATTTTCAAGATGATTCATTCATAAGTGATTATGTGTGTTTTCCATTATGAGTTCGCACTTCTCAGAAGTACCACTTCAAAATGGACCTTTTCCACTTTTGACTACATTTGTTGAAGCGATTGTCAAGTTTGTTAATTGGGGTCACTTCAAAGTGCTAAGATGCCTGTGCTCTAGGTACTTACACCACGTGGAGCAATTTTGGAAAGAGATTTGAGCAGATTTTGCAAATAATAATAATAATATAGAGAAAAATACAATTTTCCTCTTGTGTGAATGATTATAAAGGACTCTAGCTCCTTGTTGAAGTTGAGTGACGATCTATAAACTAGTGGGAAGCACCTGCCTATTACTACAAAAAAGAAGCCCCTAGTCTAAGAGGATGAAAGAAATTGGTTTTTACATAACTTAATTTGGGAAATTTAGGGCTTTTATTGTTTTTCAGATGGTATATTTCTACCCCCAAACCTCCACCGAGCAGACATAAATCCTATAGCTTCAGCCTAGTACTTTGTTAGAAATTGGATCTACGAACATAATGACGTGAAGCTTGCTCTCATGGAGGTGACAATCTCTTGGGAGAGAGATGGAACAACATGCTTATAATAAGAGGTTAAGTGCTAAAGGAAAAAGCTGCACAAAAATGCTCTTATATTATGTTGATACCTAACTAGTTTGCACTCCAATTTTGTAAATAAAAGCACATATATTCATATGTTGGTATCATTTTTACACCTTACAATAGAATCTTATAAAACGTAGAAGAGAGTGATATATAATTTATGAAATCAGAATCAAATATTTGACAGTTTATCTAGTGTCTCTCCATGAACCTATTTGTTGACAAAAGCACTTGCTCTGAATGAAGAATGACCTGGCTGTACATTACACAGCTCCATAAATTCACTTTGGTGGGGGGGGGAGTACGAGGAAGCTCTTCAGTTGCCAATTATCCTCTCCCCTGAAAATTCTGGGGAGCCCTGACATGTTTTAAAGACAATACATATTTTCACTGAAATTATAAACCAGATCCAGGTCAATACTGCTAATCTATTATCAGTAACTATAAAATAAAACAAAAGAATCCTATACTTGGAATAAGAAACCAAATTGTTCTGACATGAAATTCCTCACCTGGAAAAGAGTTTATACCACCTGATTTCTGCCAGTTTTTCTAAACCTAAAACCCAACGACAATTCCACACAAAATGTTTATAATAATACCAACAAATTATGCAGGGAAAAGAAGAGTATTAATGCTATTGAAAACATTTTCTAATAAGAACATCTATCTAAAACATTTTCTAATAAGAACATCTATTAATATATAAGTAAATGAAACATGGGTATCTGTAATTTGTCACCCTCAGGATTCAGGGGTATACAGGTTAATAAGACCAAGTCCCTGTCTTGTGTGTCTACGTGTGCAACAGGAGGAGAGAAGGAAAGGTGACTAAGTCACCTGGTTTGATAAATCCTATATAAAAACAGTTTCTGTAGGGGGTCATAGGAGGTAGCAAGTAATTGCATGAGAAATAGAAAAGGGTTAGAGAGCCAGGGTGATATTTCAGCAGGGTAGACTTTAAAAACTGTATCGGATTCTCAAGGTCATCAAAGTAGAGATAAATGAATTCCTCAAAAAGATAGTTACTATTTTCCCTAGAAGATAGTTATTATTGGTGAGCATTCTTTTGCTGAAACATTATTCTTTCTCAACAGTTTAAGCAAGAAATTCAGAATAGATGCTACTTAACTTACAAAATTTTTAGGAGAGCTGAAAAAAAAGGTTTTATTTGGGCTCTCAAGAATGACTCCCAATGTCATGTCACAGAACCAGGCTACTAGGGAACTATTATTTCTTCTACAGTCAGGAAACCCTAGCCAAAACTGAATAGTTTCTGCCCTTGCCAGGGACATAATGCTTAAGCTACCAGACTAGGAGGCCACTGTTGGTCTGAAAGCACAGCTAAGAGATCATGATGTGTTTTACATGCTGATATATCTCATGGACCAGGAAGAATTGTCCAGAACATGATAGTTGTTCAATAAATATTGGTTGAGTTGATTGAATAAGTGAACTACTATCTCTGCCTTCTTCAGAACCTTTCAATGCCTAATACAATTCATTCCAATCAATGGATTTCCACCAATTTGCCTTTTAATTCTCATCGAGGTGATTAGACACTAGTACATCACCAATGTTGAAAAGAAAAATCAAATACCTTCCTGATATTGCTGCCAGCTAAGACCACAGATATCTCAGAAGCATGATCTCTGCCCCACGTTGACTTCCTATCCTGGATGTTTGTATCGTACTGGCAAAACCTAGTCCCATCAACCATGTAGGGTACCAGGAAAGGATCCTGGGGAACTTGGCTTTTAGCTTTTTGGCATCTTTGGTGTGGGGCAGCAAAAAAAGAAAAAAAGAATTCAACATCCCTTCCTTTTTACTCTTACACCTGTGTATACACCTATTTTACTTAAGTTTAATCACAATGAGAATAAGAACATTGTCCTTCCTATCGTACAACTGTGGCAAATGTAATGAAAATACACCTGCTGCTCTCTTGAAGGGTGGACACAAAGTCTATCCATTTCTGCACTTATTTTGATAATTTTATTCTTTTCTAACTGAGTCAGAGTCTTCTATTATTATCTTATAATCCATGTACTAAGTAATAAACATAATCACCATAATCATACACTGTATAAAAAGGAGAGAGGACTAAGTGAGATCAAAACACCTCGTCATGTGAAATGTGAGAGAAGGTGAAGTAAATGCATTGTCTGGAGTGAGCCCATGTTGCAAGTTTCATAAGAATCCAACTGTGTAAACCAAATATATTCTGGCCCTACTATGGTTTGGAAGAACCTGGAAGTGGGTATCTGTCTGATTTCACATAAATAATGATGGGGAGAATTCTGTGTCATGTCCCTCCCTGGCTGTGACTTTTAGGGCTAGAAATGATTCCAGATATCCTAATATAGGACCATTATGTCAAAAGAACACCATGTATAGAGGGACACACCCCTCCCACCCTCAAGCTTGCTAAGATGAAACTGCCCCTCCCGCCCTTTGTATCTCACTCCCATACATACACAGAGGAAAAGAACTATACTCACACTATTTGAAAACAAAGACTAGCCAATCTCATTATAACTATAATGCTTTTATTGTAGGAAGTATTACATGTATTTGTGCGGTTTTTTCCTAGATAAATTTATACACCATGGACAGTGACTATCATCCTTACTTCCATAAATAATAGGGTCAGAATTATTGTATATTTCTTCCTCTAAGACCAGCCCTGAATTTCTTTTTTTCTCAATCAACACCTGTCTGATCACTATCCTTAAGACAGCAAAATAACACAAGCTTTCAGTTTTAAAGAATCTGCCTGTGGGGCCAGTCTTGGTGGCTCATGCCTATAATTCCAGGACTCTAGGAGGCTGAGGTGGGTGGATTACCTGAAGTCATGGGTTTGAGACCAGCCTGAGCAAGAGTGAGACCTTGTCTCTAAAAATAGCTGGGTGTTGTGGTGGGTACCTATAATCCTGGCTACTCAGGAGTCTTAGGCAAGAGAATCACTTGAGCCCAGGAGTTTGAGGTTGCCATGAGCTATGATGCCACAGCACTCTACCAAGGACAACAAAGCGAGACTCAAAAAAAAAAGAAAAGAAAAAAGAATCTACCTGTGTAGGTTAACACGCCATTCTTCAAGGGCAGAGATAAATGAGCCAGCAACACAGATCTTAGGATGGAAATAGCCTCTTCCCTTCGCATTAAATATATCAATACTCTACTTAAGAAAGTCCTTGGACTTTTCTCATCACCAATTTTCCACCTGGCCACCTGGCCAAACCATTAGCCAGTGAATAGTCCCTGGCCTTACACTTTGTCCCGGAATTGTAGCTCAAGATTCTGCCTGCTATGAAGATTTGCACTTGAAGTGTACCTCTGAATAATATATAATCCTGGAATCATCCACTTCTGGTTAGGAGAAACATGGCATTCTCAAGGACCTGTAAACTATAATAGACTGGATTTTATGGGAATTCTCTTTGAGGTCACAGGTATAAAAGAAGGCAAGATAGCAAACTGGGTACAATGTGAATATAAGAAACCTTCTCAATCAACAAATTTGTAATTTTACAAAGTAATCAAGGTCGATCTCATAAAAACAGCTTCAGTCTGATGATGGAACACTGCTGCATACTTTCAACTCCATGGGTTAGTGGTGACAATGCTGGTTTATGACAGGCAGCCCAGGACACTTCATCACCTGGTGTCTCACTGCCAGCTTATTCCAGTAGCATTCCATGAGGATAATTATCACCACAGAATTTCTATCTCCAAAATATGTGAGGACTGAGCTCTGATATTGCAGTCTGGCACTGCCAGAGTCTTCATGGATTTTTCTAAACTTTAAGCACCATTATATCTGCTCAGCCCATTTAAAAAGCTGTTTGTATGGCAGCCTGGCTGAGCTAAAAGTTTTTCTCTCTCTGGGACATAGCTCAAAGTTGTGTCAGCCCTACTCAGTAAATGGGTTATAAAAACATCCACAAGTATGGGGTTAAATGAAGCCCACGTACATGTACATTCTGTTTCTTAATGTTAGCTGATGTGAAGTCTTACAAATTTTCTTTAACCTCTGAGGGTAAAGAAAATGGTATGCTACATACCATTGGATCTGTTCAACCTTCACTAAATCTTCATGGAGTGCCATCTTTACCCTCTCGTGTGTCTGTGTCTTACATATAAATCATAGTTATTTCCTGCACATTGACCTCAAAGTGGGCCAACATGACATCTTATGCTATTGGAAAGTGACCAGGAATCCTGCAGACTAAATTATGACTGAGAACCAGAAAAGAGAAATACTGAAATAATGCAGTGTAGTTTTATTACTGAGAGAAAAGCAAATTGCATCTGAAATTCTCTGAGTTCTTAGAACAGAGAAACTGCATTTGCTAGATAAATTGTTACACATCTGGCAGCAAAAATGGGGTTGATGTGCTTCAATAATAGACAACTTCGGAAGAGAAGCTGAAGTAGAGAAGCTATAGAGAAGCTATTGACATTGGAGTTGCAATATCTCTAAATTTGTACTGAGCAGAGGGAATGACACTTGAATGATCACATTGGTACACTCAGACCTGGGCTAGGAACTAACAAACTGAGCTGGCCAGAAGTGGCAGGAAGCTTGAGAGTTGACCCTCTGCTACTGCCTACCCTTATGTCTTTCTGGCACAGATTTAGCAGCAATTAGGTGACAAACTAGAATTGGAGACATTGTAAAAGATTTTAGAAAAACTAGAATTTCTTCTAAGGTGAAGTATTTATGAGTTATCCAAACAAGGCATGGTTGGCCTTAGAGTTGCCCTATAGTACAGGACACTCAAAATTACCTGAATCCTTGTAATGTTATTTTTCCAATTTGGGGGGTGACACTTTTTTCCCCAGCAAATGCCCTTAAATTTATAAGAATCTTTGAAAGCTTCACAGCATAACCTCTACTGTAATTCATCAGCTCTGAGTCAGACTTGGTAATAATCCATTCAGGCACTTTGAATTAGAGGTACTCATGGATAATCATGGTCATCTGGTATAATCTTAATCTCATAATTTTTTAAATTAAATCATAGCTGTGTACATTAATACTATCATGGGATATAGTGTACTGTTTCTGTATGCAATTTGAAATACTTTCATCCAACTGGTTTCATGGTTTTTTCTTAGTTATTATGTTAAGACATTTATATTCTACATTTAGAGAGATTCACATGTACCCTTATAGGATGAACCATAGGCATATATTAGAGAGATTCACATGTACCCTTATGATGAACCATAGGCGTGATCCCACCTCCATCCTCCCCTTCCCTCCCTCTCCCCTCTCCCCATATTCCTGGGCTATATTTGGCTTATAGCTTTCCTATGAAAGCTATAAATTAATCTGAGAATTTATAAGTCTAAATTTTGATATTAAAAAAAACTCACTAGAATATTTTGAAGGATCTATCCGAAACCAGTCTTTGTACCCACTGTTATTTCCATAAGGTCCAGTGAAGCAGTTATATGGTACACCAATATCTTGCCTTTGATGCACATTTCCTTCTGGGTGGTCTCAGATGATAATATTAGTAACTACTTTATCTCTGTACAACATGGGGAAATGGAGTCTTGTTTTCTAATACTAATAAGATTCAAACACCACCAGGCGTTGTTTTTATGTTTTAGAAATTTTGCTTTCATTGAAGAGGTGTATGTCTACTTTACATTATAGAATTTAGGATACTGGTGTTTTTTCTGTGGCTCATTGTTCTGTTTTGGTTGATGGCATATTTGTTTGCCCAAGAAAAGTTGTGATTTATGTTCAAGAGGTAACACTCTTTCATGAGAATATTATAAAGAGAAGCCTTCCTCAATATTTAGAGTGAGATGGACGTACGTAGGATGGAGAAAGTAGACACAGTTGTCAAAAAGATATAATTACCTCTTTAAGGCCTTATCTTCACAGCTGTTCTCTCATTTTACTTTTGTAGAGATCATAGTCTTGAAAAAGATTCGAGAGTCCATCTTGGCTGGCCTTTTAGTTCACAGGAAAGAAACGGACGCTGCACCCTTACCCCAGTTAAACACTTCATTATATACTGCCTTATTCTCTAATTGCTGCCTGCATGTATTACATTTCTAACAAGACTAGAAGCTCTTTGATAGTGAGATAATTATCTTCTGTGTTTTTTTATCTCCCTCACAGCTCTTAATACTTGTTGATTAAATGATTGATTTAATCAAGGATGCTCTCTTTTTTTTATCCCTTATGTTTCCAAGATCACCGGTCAGGTCACAGATTGAAGCACTCGTGGCAGAAGATACTGTTAGTCTGTAAAGAATTCTGAGTCCTTTGGATATCGGGTACTTGGCTAATAAAGTAAGTCAAATGACTCAATAATGAATGGAATAAAAATCAAGAGCAAGGATTACAAAAGGAATTTGTAAATTTAAACAAGCATTAGTTTTCCGAAATGATGATCATGATATAAATGGATTTTTGTTCCTATAAAAATGCTAGGAAATTCCAAAATCCACTTAGTAAATACATAATGTGTGTCTCTGTGTATATGTGTATGAACGCAGAAAATAAATGGCTTAAGATTGGTCAAAGTACACATGCGTCTTAGAAATGGGACATGTCATTAAAGTATAAAACAACTTTGAAATTGTGGGAATTTGTATTTTACAAATAAAAACACTGAGGCACAGAGTAGTGAAGTACTAAGCTCACACATCTACTATATAAATATAGATTGGCTGAAACTCGTTATTTTAATGCTTTTTCTGTGCATTGTAAACGTCATATAGCTGTCCTATACTTGAGAGACATGGTTTAGCACAATGAACATAGTTTGAACTAGATAATGACCTTCTATTAGATACTTTTAAATCACATAAATGTTCATTTCACTTATTAATCTATGATTTGCTTACAGACAAAAATTCCCTTAGTCTGCTTCACTTTCATTACATATGAAGAATTATACATAGTAATTGGTCAATAATAACTTGATCAATTTTATGATTAATGACTAAAATATTGGATTGCCTTTTATTTTTAATAAACTGTATTTTATTGGGGAGAATTTCATCATCCCCACTATGACTTAGTGGAGGCTGTACAGAGGGAATAGTTTTAAATACATATTTTTCTTCATGGTGAAAATGAAGGCAGCAATAGCATGCAATTCCTTATACAATCTGTTTTAGAAAATTCATATTAGACTTTCTCTCAGAAACTTCTTAAAATTTTAAGACAAATAAAATTATAGTTAAGTAGATGCTTGACTGCCATTTTTTTGCATATTACTGATGGGTCAGACTTATATGAAAAGGAATGTCCGTGTGGGGAATCAACCTTTAGGGCAGTAGGATCTCATATTAGCAGTACTGGTTTCACTTTTAAACACTTTTTAAAAACAAGAACACAATTCTACAATTTAGTGTAAGATTTAGTGTTTGGAACATTCTGAATTCCAGCATAAAAACAGATGTATCCACTAGAGTAGCGGTTCTCCACCTGTGCGTCATAAACCCCTTGGGGGTCAAACAACCCTTTCACAGGGTCGTCTAAATACATCCTGCATATCAGATATTTACATTACAATTCCTAACAGTAGCAAAATTACAGTTATGAAGTAGCAATGAAAATAATTTTATGGTTGGGGGTTACCACAACATGAAGAACTATATTAAAGGTTCCCGGCATTAGGAAGGTTGAGAATCACTGAGCAAAGCCAAAAACATTTAAGCAACATTTACAAAAATATAGGTGACAGGTATTCCCCCCACCAAAACAATACAGGTTGGAAAGGACAAGCTGCTAACATTCCAGGACCAGTATTTTAGCAGTTTCTTTAGAGTCTCACTCTAGACTCAGACTAGAATACTGTGGCATTACAGCTGACAGCTACCACAAGTTCTGGGACTCAAGCGATCCTCTCGCTTCTGTGTTTTTTCTATTTTTAGTAGAGACAGAGTCTCCATATTGCTCAGCCTGGTCTCGAACTCCTGAGCTCAAGCAATCCACCTGCCTCAGCCTCCCAGAGTGCTAGGAATACAGGACCAAGCCACCCCACCCCCCGCCCAGCCATTTTATCAATTTCTATAGAAGAGAAATCAGAAGGAAGTAAAAGGGTGTCTGACATACTTGAGAACAGGAGAAGCCCATGATATCCTAGAGTTTAAAAAGGAAGTAAATGGAAATCATAGTGAGTCAATGAAAGCAAACCTAAGTGGGGTTTTGCCCACTTTAATAAGTTAGCACAGAGGCCTAGACTGAAGGGGCCTCTAGCACTTTACCCCAAGAGTTTTTGCAAGTGACCCTCCAAACTCCCTTATAGAAGAGAGACCCAGCCCCCATAAAAGAATGTGCTATGAGTGGCATCAAATCAAGCAGAAAAGGACAGCACAGACAAAAGAAAGACAGGATCCAGACACAGCGGGGTGAGGGAACAGACCCAGGATGTCCCAGGAATTAAGCTCTCAGATATTTGAACACTACATGAAAACAGCAGATGTGGGAGCTCTGTTGAGTCTGAAAAGCCTGGCGAACTGATCAGGTAAACTTGACCAACATAAAAAGGAGAAACTGGAGCGTACTGAGGTCAAATCCCCAATAAAGATACTATATAAAAGACAAAAACTAGAAATGAGAAGGAGCAAAGTAACACTCCTACAGTTAACAGTACACCACAAAGATGTTCAAAACAAACACCAACCAAAAACAAAGAACCACACTGCACTCTTTGAAAAGGAGCTGAAAGACATTGTTTTGATTATTTATTGCTGGGGAATAAAATATCCCCAAATAGACTGACTCAAAAAAGTTATTTTTCTTTGCCCATAATTTTGTGGTCTAGGAGTTTAGAAAAGTTCATAAGGACAGTTTGTCTACAATCCACGTGGCATCAGGTAGAGGAGATGGGGCTGGAAGATTCCAGGACAGCTTCCTCACACACAGATCCAGCATCTTGATGGTTTTGGTGCTCTCTTTCCTAAAGACAGCTCACCATGTAGGTCATCTAGGTGAGCTGGACTTTGCACAGTATGCTTCCAGGCAATATGACTACTTACAAGGTGGTTTCAAGGCTCAAAGAGAATAAAGGAAAAGCACCCAGTCTACAAAAAGATAGTGCCCAGGCATGGCATGCCATCACTTCAGGCATTATCTGTTTGTCAAATCAGGCACAGGCCAGACCCAAATAATGTAAAAGGAAACTAAAACCTACCGGACCTCCATCACTTTCAGTATCAGTGAAAGGAGTGTCCAAGAATTTGTAGTCCTCTGTAATGCAGCACAGACAATAATAAGTGATATGGAAGTAAAACACAAGTCAGCATAAGAAAAATTCCAAATGAGGTTATAAAACTTAAGAAAAGTTAGAAATTTTATTAATAATAATTGATAAAATGAAGGTTCGGTGCCTGTGGCTCAAGTGGCTAAGGCGCCAACCACATACACCTAAGTTGGTGGGTTCAAATCCGGCCTGGGCCCACCAAACAACAATGATGACTGCAACCAAAAAATAGCCAGGTGTTACAAGGGTACAAGTGAATCTTTCTAAAAGTAGAATATAGATGTCTTGACATAACATCTAAGAAAATGACACGAAGGCTCTGTTAATCAGTTTGATGAAAATATCTCAAATTGTATATCAAAATACCAGACTGTACCCCATGTCTGCATTGTTGCACACAGCTATGATTTAATAATAATAAAAAAAAATAGCCAGGTGTTGTGGCAGGGGTCTGTGGTCCCAGCTACTTGGGAGGTGGAGGCGGGAGAATCACTTGAGCCCAGGAGTTGGAGGTTGCTGTGAGCTGTGATGCAACAGCACTCTACCCAGGATGACAGCTTGAGGTTATGTCTCAAAATACTACTACCACTACTAATAATAATAATTGATAAAATGCAAATTAAATTTTTAAACATTTAAGATAAAGAATAAAGAAGAAGGAACACAAATGCACATAAGCAAAATGAATAATGCCTTAAGGGAAACATGTAATGACAAATTAGAATTTTTTTAAATAAATAAAGAATAAAGAGATTAAAAGAATTAGATAAGCCATTAACATACATTGAAGCCAGGTTTTAAAAAAGTCTAAATCTAAGTCTTATGAACCACTGGAGTTCCTGAAAACAATTGCTACAGTATCAACCATAAAAACTAAAGGAAAAGAAAAAAAAATACATTAAAAGCAGCAGTTCAAGAAAAATGTGCAGGCTCGGCACCTGTAGCTCAACCGGCTAAGGCACCAGCCCCGTATACCTAAGGTGGCGGGTTCGAATCCCCAGCCCGGACCCACCAAACAACAATGACGTCTGCAACCAAAAAATAGCCGGGTGTTGTGGCGGGCGCCTGTAGTCCCAGCTACTTGGGAGGCGGAGGCAAGAGACTCGCATGAGCCCAGGAGTTGGAGGTTGCTGTGAGCTGTAATGCCACAGCACTCCACCCAGGGGGACGGCTTGAGGCTCTGTCTCAAAAAAAAAAAAAAAAAAAAAAAATAGAAAAGCAAGTCAGTGGTAAGGGGCAAGATGGGGTGGGAATATCAGGGTCTGGGGGTTTCAGGTTGGTGCACTCATCCCTTTCTGGAAGAGGCTTGTATACTTGGCCC